>JAVIAB010000139.1:2439942-2624019 GCA_032433765.1 Megaustenia siamemsis | reverse complement strand
TTCGTGTTCCGTGCTTCCTCTTGTCCTTTATGTTCTTCTTCTTATTCGTGTTCTCCCATCTATTCTTCTTTTCCTTCTCTTTCTCCTTTTTTTTCTCTCCCCTTCTTCGTTTTCATCTTTCTCCTCTTCTTTTCCTCTTTTTCTTCTTCGTTATCTTCGTCTCGTCCTCTTTTTCTTCGTTGCTTCTAATTCTCTTTTTTCTTCTCTTCAAATTCTTCATACACCTATCAGCGGATATTTCACACAATATCCCCCCCCCCCCGCCCTAGTACAACCAACTGCATAATTACTTCCTCCTAAATTTGCAGCCCCATGTTATCCTTGACCTTACAGCACGACAGAAGCTGTTTGTAGTAAGAGTTGTCTCTCCTGTTGAATTACGAGACTTAACGCAACTTTCCTACCCTACCCAGCATAAACTTTTTACTTTTGTTTAGTAAAATTGTTACTTCTTACTAAATATTTGCCTTGCAGACAACCAGTTATAGGACGAAACTGCTCGACTAGTAGTTTCCGGGATACAGTCTGGTGACAAGTAATAATCAATGAATATAATTATAGATGGAGACTTCTGATGTGATAGATCAGCGAATATTTTCAGGGGAAGAGGTATGTACTACAACACTCGGGAAAAAAGATACTCTAGATAGCCGAGGCACAGAAAGGGAAATCCCAGGAAACTAGCGTGACGTATTCAGCCATGCGAACAGGGACGATGTGACTGGAATGACGTCAGCGTCTACAGCTCGTATATCTGAATACATCACGGCTTTGAGACTTTTCCGGGGTTTCCGTTTCTGCACACATGTTTGTATTATAGAAGTACAAACTAAACATTTTGGCCATGTAAATGGAATCACAATCACACAGAAAAAAGGAAAGTACGTATCATTTGTTACTACTGCACTGGAAATTGCTACTTTATTACTGTTACTACGTGGGTACTCGTTCTTCTTCTTCCTCTTCTTCTCTTCTTTCCTTCTTCATTTGCCTTTCAGCGTCGAGAGAGATATAATTTGCGGTCTTTTGATTTCTCTTGGTCTTTACTGGTGTCGTTTCTAGTGTTTTAGTATTTCATCAATCCATCTTTTCGTGGTCGGCCCTTGTGTCTGGTGTTCTTGCAACGTTTATTGAAGGCTCGTTTTTTGTTGTGTTTGTTTTTTTTGACTTTCTTTCGTGACCAAACAATTTTATTTAATGTTTATTTATATATTCTATGGTGGGAATTATATTCCTATTTTTTCTCAGATCTTCAGTTGTGATCTATCTCACAGGCTGTTTCTTGTCATTCGTCTAACACATTTCATGTCGGTAGTTATTATTGACATTGTTCTTGAGTCTAGGGTTCAGGATTGGCATTGGTAGCACAACGTTGGAATGAAGATTGTATTGTAGAGTGCCCGTTTTGCTTCTGAAGTTATTTCGTTGTTGGACAATAGTGGTGATAACTGTCCAGTGACTTGACAAGCTTTGTTGCATCTTGAGTCTATTTCTGCTGTGTGTGAATTGTCGTTTGTCACAACTAGACTTCCTAAGTATTTACATTTCTCTGTTTGGTTTAGTTGTCTGCCATCCATCGCTATGTTGATGTTCTGTTTTCTCTTTTGTGATATTCATGACTTCTGTTTTGTTGATGTTAGTTTTCGTGTTGTACTGAGTGCCTGTGCTGTAAATCTATTTAAAATGTTATTGCGGGCCTTCTATTTGTCCATGTATTAGGGCCTGATCGTCTGTAAAAAGAACCACGTTAACGTTACTCGTTACAACTATCAATCTAGACTGCCTCTTCAGCGACTTTGGCGACGTTGTTTAATTTCGGGAATATGCCAGTAAATTGATGAGGAAAGTCTTAATGAACAGTGCCGTCGCCATGTAGTGTACAGATTCGGAAATTTAGTTGCAAGTCAGATATGAAATAACAATGTACTTTATTCTACCGAATCTCGCATGAAGCTTTTAAGTATCGGGAATAGATTCTCTGAAGCTGATCAAATAGCAATGAACTATTATGTTATAAGGAGCGTGAATGTATGGATAACTAGGACTCAGTCCTTCTCCCCACCCCCAACAATCTTACAGCATGAAACAGAGTCCATTAGTGCTAGGACTAATACCAAGATTGAGTTATATCCATATAGAAACAAACGAAATCACTTGGACATGTAACATATTGTCAATTAATGTTAGAAAACATGTCCTAAGGGGCTATATCGAACCTGTTCTACTAAATGGAAGCGAGTCATGAAAGTAAGACACGCAAAGAACATTAGAGCAGATGAGATGTGGTTTATCAGAAGAATGCTACGAATTCCACGGATAGCAAAAATTACAAATGAAGAATGTTTAAAACGAGCTGGAGAAACCAGAAATATCATCAAAATCATAAGAGAGAGACAATCTACATTTTTTGGACATGTCATGCGTAAAGAAGGCACTGATAATACTATAACAACAGGCGGAATGAATGGAGGAAGAGCAGAGTAAAACGAAGAGAAACAATATTGAACAGCATACCCAAATGGCGGAAGAAAAGATCACCGACTGAAGTTATGACATGTATGAAGGACTGAGTGATGTGGAAGAGATGGTCACATATGCCAACCGGCATGGCACCTGATGATGATAACGATGTAATACAACAACCAGGAAACAGCACTCAACAACTTTCATTAACAACCAGATGTGACAACAGAAGAGAAGGAGGAAGACTGACCAGGAGATAGACCAGTTGTACAAAGCACCATTTGTCAAGAACACTCCATTTTTCCCTCGACGCTGCAAGGCAAAAGAAGAACAAGAACTAGACAAGTCAAAACATAGAATAGAAAGCATGAACTATTCATGACGTCGCAAGATAGATATATCTTGACAACTGGTAATGGTTCTGGTGCCTCCAAGTTTAAAACTGCGAGAACCACTCATTCGACGGAACAGACAAAGTTAACAATCCTGTATGGGTTTATCTATATTAGGAATTCACAGCAAAAAAAAAAAAAAAATGTATACACACAAGGAACACATACAAGGAGAATAAACGATGACTTGTCGCGAGGTTGTCCTATCTTTCCTGCGATGTGTGGAAGGTTTTGTGTTATGTTTACGAACCGGTGAAGGTAATTTGTTCCTTTCCCGCACTTTTTTCCCTTATTGCAGGATTCTCCTAACCTAATATGTCGGTCACATACATATAATGTTACGTCAAGTATTTTCAGTAGGTCAGTAGGTGAAAGGTCATTGATCATAATAAGTTGATCATAGCAAGTAGGTCAAAATCAGCAGGTCATAATTACTTTCCTCGCTATGTACTTGTGACGTCATTAAAACATCTGCAATTATTAGGCGCCGGTACTTCGTAATAGCCAGAGCTATGTCTTCTTCTTCTTTTCATCATCATCATCATCATCATCATCATCATCATCATCATCATCATCATCATCATCATCATCATCATATCATCAACATCATTATCATCATCATCATCATCATCTTCTTCTTTCTTCTTCTTCTTCTTCTTCTTCTTCTTCTTCTTCTTCTTCTTCAGTCACTGGTTTTGATAACATATTCTTGTCTTTAGGGCAGCAACAAAGTTTCTCTACTTCATGGATCGTTATACCTCGCAGAGTGCCCTTTGTCTGGTCAACGTTATTTTTTTGTTTCAAGTGTCGTTTTGCCAGGTTGTCTTTAGTCACCTCTCTTTCTCATGCACGACACATTTTTTTTCTGGACCTCTCTTAAATCATTATATCCAGTTCCATTGCCTACGTGTTATCACTACGTCCAGTTTCATCATCTACCTGTCATTACTACGTCCAGTTTCATCGTCTATCTGTCATCACTACGTCCAGTTTCATCGTCTATCTGTCATCACTACGTCCAGTTTCATCGTCTACCTGTCATCACTACGTCCAGTTTCATCATCTACCTGTCATCACTACGTCCAGTTTCATCGTCTATCTGTCATCACTACGTCCAGTTTCATCGTCTATCTGTCATCACTACGTCCAGTTTCATCGTCTATCTGTCATCACTACGTCCAGTTTCATCGTCTATCTGTCATCACTACTTCCAGTTTCATCGTCTATCTGTCATCACTACGTCCAGTTTCATCGTCTATTTGTCATCACTACGTCCAGTTTCATCGTCTATCTGTCATCACTACTTCCAGTTTCATCGTCTATCTGTCATCACTACGTCCAGTTTCATCGTCTATCTGTCATCACTACGTCCAGTTTCATCGTCTATCTGTCATCACTACTTCCAGTTTCATCATCTACCTGTCATCACTACGTCCAGTTTCATCATCTACCTGTCATCACTACGTCCAGTTTCATCGTGTACCTGTCATCACTACGTCCAGTTTCATCGTCTATCTGTCATCACTACGTCCAGTTTCATCTACCTGCCATCACTACGTCCAGTTTCATCGTCTACCTGTCATCACTACGTCCAGTTTCATCGTCTATCTGTCATCACTACGTCCAGTTTCATCATCTATCTGTCATCACTACGTCCAGTTTCATCATCTATCTGTCATCACTACGTCCAGTTTCATCGTCTATCTGTCATCACTACGTCCAGTTTCATCATCTATCTGTCATCACTACGTCCAGTTTCATCGTCTATCTGTCATCACTACGTCCAGTTTCATCATCTATCTGTCATCACTACGTCCAGTTTCATCGTCTACCTGTCATCACTACGTCCAGTTTCATCGTCTATCTGTCATCACTACGTCCAGTTTCATCGTCTATCTGTCATCACTACGTCCAGTTTCATCGTCTATCTGTCATCACTACGTCCAGTTTCATCGTCTATCTGTCATCACTACTTCCAGTTTCATCATCTACCTGTCATCACTACGTCCAGTTTCATCATCTACCTGTCATCACTACGTCCAGTTTCATCGTCTACCTGTCATCACTACGTCCAGTTTCATCGTCTATCTGTCATCACTACGTCCAGTTTCATCTACCTGCCATCACTACGTCCAGTTTCATCGTCTACCTGTCATCACTACGTCCAGTTTCATCGTCTATCTGTCATCACTACGTCCAGTTTCATCATCTACCTGTCATCACTACGTCCAGTTTCATCATCTATCTGTTATCACTACGTCCAGTTTCATCGTCTATCTGTCATCACTACGTCCAGTTTCATCGTCTATCTGTCATCACTACGTCAAGTCCCATTGTGTACCTCTTTTCACTACATCCAGCCAGTTCCTCTGCCTACCTGTTATCACTACGTTCTGTCCCATCGTCTACTTGTTATCACTACTTCCAGTTTCATTGTCTATCTGTTATCACTACTTCCAGTTCCATTGTCTATCTGTTATCACTACTTCCAGTTCCATTGTCTATCTGTTATCACTACTTCCAAGTCCCATTGCCTACCTGTTATCACAAAATACGTTCAGTCCCATTGTCTACCTGTTATCACTACATACAGTCCCATTGTCTACCTGTTATCACAAAATACGTTCAGTCCCATTGCCTACCTGTTATCACTACGTTCAGTCCCATTGTCTACCTGTTATCATTACGTACAGTCCCATTTTTCTACCTGTTATCACTACGTTCAGTCTCATTGTCTACCTGTTATCACTACGTTCAGTCCCATTGTCTACCTGTTATCACTACGTACAGTCCCATTTTTCTACCTGTTATCACTACGTTCAGTCTCATAGTCTACCTATAGTCACTACGTTCAGTCTCATTGTCTACCTGTTATCACTACGTACAGTCCCATTTTTCTACCTGTTATCACTACGTTCAGTCTCATGGTCTACCTATTATCACTACGTTCAGTCTCATTGTCTACCTGTTATCACTAGGTTCAGTCTCATTGTCTCCCTGTTATCACTACGTGCAGTCCCATTTTTCTACCTGTTATTACTACGTTCAGTTTCATTGTCTACCTGTTATCACTACGTACAGTCCCATTTTTCTACCTGTTATCACTACGTTCAGTCTCATTGTCTACCTATTATCACTACGTTCAGTCTCATTGTCTACCTGTTATCACTACGTTCAGTCCCATTATCTACCTGTTATCACTGCGTACAGTCCCATTTTTCTACCTGTTATCACTACGTTCAGTCCCATTTTTCTACCTGTTATGACTACGTTCAGTCTCATTGTCTACCTGTTATCACTACGTACAGTCCCATTTTTCTACCTGTTATCACTACGTTCAGTCTCATTGTCTACCTGTTATCACTACGTTCAGTCCCATTGTCTACTGTTATCACTACGTACAGTCCCATTTTTCTACCTGTTATCACTACGTTCAGTCTCATTGTCTACCTGTTATCACTACGTTCAGTCCCATTGTCTACCTGTTATCAATCACTTGAATTGTCTACCAGTTATTACTACGTCCAATTCCATTATTTGCCGGTTATCATTGTTGCCAGATCCATCGTCTACATGTTATCACTACGTATATTCCATATCGGTTGTAATGCAAAAAAAAAAAAAAAACTATTGGTGGCTTGTGCGTCATGCGCTGCGCACTTTTCCCCAAAACGCAATACATTCAATAAAGCAGCATGAATGATGAGGATGAACATAGGTTAGCTGTTGTTGGGACGCGGGCGTAGCGTTCAAGGCAATGTCCTGCCTGCGGTGACACCCATCGGTTCTAAAGCTCAAAAGTCTTGTTTGCTGATTGTGTTTTGTGAATAGTCTCAGGCGGTTTGTGTAAAACTGTCAGACTTTTGAAGGTGAACTTAAGTGTTGCTCTGCAGCCTTCAGATCCACACAAAGCAAACAGCTCTCAGACATCGTTGGTTAGTTTAAGTGTTGCTCTGCAGCTTCAGATCCACACAAAGCAAACAGCTCTCAGACATCGTTGGTTAGTTTAAGTGTTGCTCTGCAGCCTTCAGATCCACACATAGCAAACAGCTCTCAGACATCGTTGGTTAGTTTAAGTGTTGCTCTGCAGCCTTCAGATCCACACAAAGCAAACAGCTCTCAGACATCGTTGGTTAGTTTAAGTGTTGCTCTGCAGCTATCAGAGCCATACAAAGCAAACAGCTCTCATACATCGTTGATTTGTTTAAGTGTTGCTCTGCAGCTATCAGATCCACACAAAGCAAACAGCTCTCCTACATCGTTGATTAGTTTACGTGTTGTCTTCTCCTTTCCTTCATTATTTGCCTTTCAGCGCAGAGGGGAGATATAATTTACGGTCTTTTGATTTTCTGTTGACCTTTGCTGTCATGTTTCCTAGTGTTTCTAATATTCCATCAATCCATCTCTTTCATAGTCGGCCCTTGAAAATGATTGAAGGCTCTTTGTGTTGCGTTTTGGTCTTTCTGTCTTATCATGCGATCAAACTATTTTATCTGTTCTTTCTGTATGTACTGTACAGAAGTTCTTCATTTGTGATCTCATCTCTCAGGCGTTTCTTGTCATTCTTCTAACACATTTCGTTTCGTCAGTGGTTATTTTTGTTGTTGTTCTTTTGTGTTGTGCTCGATGAATTTTTCCTTAATTTACTTTTCCTAAACTGTCAGACCTTCCGTTTCTAAAAAACAACAACAAAAGACAATTTAAAACAAATCCCCAAACTCAATATCGGCACCACTAATCTGTGCCACTTCATTCTCGCAAACAGGAGAACACGTTCTGCAAGACTGCTACCAGTACATACACTTGAGAAGGAATACCCTGCCCATTAACTTGTGAGAAACCAAATGGTGAAATCAAAACTCTAAACTAGGTAGCAGTCTTCATAAGAGTACTCGGAATCTCAGTCTGCATGAGCCATGATGGTAGAAGAGGAAGAAGTAAAATAGAAACATGTACAAGATAACTCTTTCCCTTTATTCCACATTAGTTTCGTGAGGTAGTTAATGCCCCTTATTATCGCTATAAGATAAGCAGTTGACGAATGACCATACACATATCGGCCAGGCTCATTCACAATTCAACAGGCTATTTTTGAGGAGAAGACAAAACTGTAAATAAATCGATCTGAAGTGTTCATCAAAAAATAAAAGACGAGAATCTAAACTTAGGTTGTTTAGCGCAGATAAACCACAACACAATGACGCCCACTTAACACCCTTCTCATTGAGGATGACGAAGAGGAGTATCAAGTCCTTTAGCAGTCATCTGGTGAATGCCAAAAAGAAAGAAAGAAAAGAAAGAAAGAAAGAAAGAAAGAAAAGAAAGAAAGAAAAAAAAGGAAGAAAAGAAAGAAAGAAAGAAAGAACAGAAAGTGAAAATCCGGGGATGGTTTATGCTTACCAAAGACACAAAAAGACTACATGCGTTAAAAACCATGAATAGACAAAGTTGTACATCTTTGTAGGTCCTCTTTGAACAATGTAGACTGAACTAAACAAAACACATAAAGGGGTACAGCCCAAGTAAACAAAATGAAATAGCATCTATCGATATATATATCGATCTATCATCGCCTTACCATAGTACAGTGGTGTATTCTCTGTGCTACCGCAGCAACCGCCGCTAGCCTGAACATATTAACGAAATACAAAAGGAAATTATAATTTATTATATTTTTTTCATAATTATATTACAAATTTCGAATATTCTATTACACGTTTCGTAGGTCAATATGATTTATTTGCTTTGATTTGCATTTATTAAACCAAGGTTTTCTACGGCCATTATAACGTTTGTGAATAAAACAGAAACTACTCTAAGATAGTACATGAAACCGCTAATAAGCAGGGATGCAGTTCTCTTATTTCCGACTTAGAATTAATGACCTTGACATTCAAAAATTCCCGCCAAAATAATACGGCGAGAGCTTCCTATACAAAATGCGGTTTCATGGGTTATTTTTAGCGCTAGTCCAGTCAGAAGCGTCACAAAGCGAAAGTGAAACTATGTCTGATTACCGGAACTTCCTAATCTATTTATAGCTAGATTTATGCGCATCAGCATCTGTAGAAAGAACTATTTCTGCTCTCAAGAGAATCAAATCTTATTGTTGCTCAACTCAGACACAAGAACGCTTATCTGGTTTGGCAATAATGTCCATTGAGAAATCATTCCCTCAGAAACTTAGAAACCAACCCAACAGTACTTTCAATGACAAAGTCTTCAAGACATTTTCGTCCCAAACAAGACGGATAGAGTTTACATATAATAAGTAATTTAAAATGTAGTGATGTCATTAGCAAATATTACTTCATGTTAGCCTACTGAATATAATGTATGTTTTTATTTATTATGTAGCGGTTGCCCAGACTCCAAAACCAGTATACGCACTGCCATAGTCAGGCTTACTATGAGTTTGACCAACTTACAAATGGAACGTTGATTGTGCAATGACTAGAGATTCAGTTGTAGGGCAAAGAGAATGGCTTTGTACGATGTTAACAAGATCATTTATAAACATCTATAATAAAGTTATTAACGACTGCATCATCAGTATTCTTTTTAACGACAGTGAGTCATGGACAACTTATGCCAAGCAAAAGAGAATGCTAAACATTCTATATGGGAACTCAGGGCCGTGTTCTTGGTATCACCTGGAAGTGACAAACGTGGAGGTCTTCACTTGCACAGGCCTCCCGAATATCTACACGCTGCTGAAACAACGTAGGTAACACTGACTTTGCAACTTTATCGTATGACTGATGGCAGTATACCAAAAGACATACTGTATGGACAATTAGCAGATGGCAAAAGAACTAGGGGGGGGCCCCACAACTCTGATTTATCATCAAGTACCATGCCTCCTGACGCAGGAGATCATGTCTCTCCACAACTTTCGATCTCGACAGTTATTTATCATTTCTGTTGTTAACCTTCTACCAAGGCATTCTATTCTTAAGCTGTCTGGTGTCTTTTCTATTTGCTTCCCTCTATCTCTTAGTCCCTCAATTTTCCAGTTGTCACAATATATTCCTGCTGTTCCCACCTCATACCTGGCCAACAAATGATGATTGTTTCTTTCTAATATTGGCTCTCTCGTTGCTTAGGCCTGTATTAGAAATTTGTCCTGACTCTTCTTAGCTGTCCATAGTATCTTCAACATTCTGCTGTAAACCACATTTCTAACCCCCCCCCCCCCCCAGTAATTTTCTTGTCTGTTGTCCTATTGTCCATGATTCACATTCATATATTAAAACTGGCTCTACATAACACTTAAGAACTCTTTTTATTGTTTCTATTATCAATATCAATTTATAGTGAGATTGTTTTAAGATCCATAAGGGGCAAGCCTGGAAAACAATCGGAGGTCATAATATAAATAATCTTAGGTATGCTGATGATACAGTCTTAATCGCGGAGAATGAAAATAAGTTACAATAAATGTTAGAGATTATAGTGAAAGAAAGCAAATATAAAGGACTTAGCTTTAAAAGCAGAAAAACAGAAGTAATGGTAACAACAAAGAAAAAGACACCACATCGGTGCAAAATAAAGACAAGTGGAACAATATTAAAACAGGTAAATGAATTTAAATATTTGGGAACTTTGTTAACCTCAGATGGAAGATGTACAAATGAGATGAGATGCAGAATGGCTCAGGCAAAAGCAGCTTTCCCAAAATGAGGAAGATACTATTCAATCCATTTTTGACAATATAAACAAGATCAAGAGTTCTTAAAAATTATGTAGGGCCAGTCTTAACATAAGGATGTGAATCATTGACAATAGGACAACAGACAAAAAATCACTGGAGTCTGTAGAAATGTGGTTTTACATAAGAATGTTGAGAATACTATGGACAGCTAAGAAGAGTAATGAAAACGTTCTGAAAGAGGACAAAGCAAAAAGAGAGCTAATTTCCAATATTAGGATGAAAATCATTTTTTGGCCATTCAATGTATCATAACAACTGGGAAAATTGAGGGACGAAGATAGAGAGAAACAAAGAGAAAAGAAACCAGACAGCTTAGAGAATGGCTTGGCTGAAGGTCAACAACAGAAAAGATAAATAACTGTCGTGATCGAAAGTTGTGGAGAGACATGACCATCTACGCCAACAGGCTTGGTACTTGATAATGATTATCAATAATGGCTTGCACAGTATCTTTCTCATTTTTTAGAGAAGCTGATTTTCCCTGAGCCATTCTGTATCTCTCCTCTATTGTACATCTGTCATCTCTCTCTCTCTCTCTCTCTCTCTGCGACCAGGACTCAATCAGAGTAGGATTCCAGACTCTCACATGAAGTCAGCTGTCAGGTTAAGTGTGTTGATCGCCCCCACAGACAGAACATCACAATTAGAGTCTGCCAGATCCACTCTGATTTAACACCCCGTTAAAACGTTGCACTGTGTTCTGCGCCAGTGGCCCAGTGCATCCGATTTCAACCAGCATTTTATTCAGGTTTGCTTTTCTTAGCCTTTGATTGTCCCAATCTTCCTGCAAGGCAGCAGATTGTCTTTTCTGTAGGGGGATTCTGCCCTTAGATGGTCGGCGCCTCCCAGGTTTACAAGCACCATCTGCCCGAGTCACTAGAGGTGACTAACACAGACATGCACACACAAAGATATGAGATGTGAATAACACAGACATGCACACACAAAGATATGAGATGTGAATAACACAGACATGCACACACAAGATATGAGATGTGAATAACACAGACATGCACACACAAAGATATGAGATGTGAATAACACAGACATGCACACACAAAGATATGAGATGTGAATAACACAGACATGCACACACAAAGATATGAGATGTGACTAACACAGACATGCACACACAAAGATATGAGATGTGACAAACACAGACATGCACATAGCGATACGAGGCATGACTAACACTGACACACATCAAGATATGAGATATGACTAACACAGGCATACACGCAAAGATATACACATGACTAACATAGACATGCACACAAAGATATGAGATATGACTAACATAGATATGCACACACAAAGATATGACACATGCCTAACATAGACATGCACACAAAGATATGAGATATGACTGACATAGATATGCACACACAAAGATATGACACATGCCTAACATAGACATGCACACAAAGATATGAGATATGACTGACATAGACATGCACACACAAAGATATGACACATGCCTAACATAGACATGCACACAAAGATATGAGATATGACTAACATAGACATGCACGCACAAAGATATGAGATGTGACTAACATAGCCATGCACACACAAGGATATGAGATGTGACAAACACAGACATGCACACACAAAGATATGGCACATGACTAAAACAGATACACACTGAGATATGAGATATGACTAAACACAGACACACATAAAGATACGAGACATGATTAACACGGACACACCAAGATATGAAATATAACTAACATTACACACACCAAGATATGAGCCATGGCTAGCACACACACACCAAGATATGAGCCATGACTAGCACAGAAACACACTAAGATATGAGCCATGGCTAGCACAGAAACACATTAAAATATGAGCCATGGTCAGCACATACACCCACTAAGATATCAGCCATGGCTATCGCAGACACCCACTAAGATATGAATCATGACCAGCCCAGACACACAATAAGATAAGAGCTACGACTAGTACGCATAAACACTGAGAATTGAGCCACGGCTCAGTTCAAGAGAAGCAGAAGAGGAGGTAGAAGAGCAACGATCGCGAAAGGTATCCATATGCTTGGATTTGTTGTAGTCGGCAGACTCTTCTTAACGTGGGAATCATCGACATACGAGACCGCAGGTCCCGGTTAACTGTTCACAGGTTCCGTTCAAACAGTTGTCCGGAGATTTGAGAGTGCAGTCTGACCCGTTGAACGTTCCCTTGCATGTACAGTTCCCGATTGACTGTTCACAGGTGTCGTTGAAACAGTTGTCCGGACATTTGAGAGTGCAGTCTGACCCGTAGTACGTTTTCCTTGCACGTACACATTCTGCACTTTCCGGGTCACATATAATGTCACAGCCATCAGAACACGTCTGTTCGCACTGTAGCCCAAAATTACCATCGGGGCAAGTGTTTGCACCTCACACACCGTCAGTGCACTGTCGGCCTGCGAAATGGTCGGTGAGAACTCAATCTTAATGTGTGCCATTGGCGTTTGTGTGGTGACTACAATAGAGTTCACAAACATTAGGGTATGATATATCATTATACTGGAACACTACGCCGCCACTGTCAGAGAAAGCCTTTAGAGTGGCATTCTTTACCCGAATCATAGTGCTAGCTCGATTATAGATTCGAATGGTGTGAATCTTCTGGGGCGTGGCAAAGTTCAGATACCAGTAAATAGTATTGGTTCCACTTCTCAATTTGTGTGTGTGCAGTCATTGTCATAGAGATCGGTCGGTTTGCCATTAACTGCGGCCTCTGGTCCACATCCGTCTCCTGTATAACAAGCATTAAATGTGTCGGTCTGGTTTGTGTTCTGTTTGAGAGCCACATTCCGACCCCCGCCAATGTAGATGGAGCAGATATTTGCAACTATCGCCCATTCAATCCGTAACTTGTTGATAAGACCAGCCCCAGAGCAAAAGACATCAATCTCGTGCTGACTAACTACAAACCGTGATTCATTGTTACATGAGGCAGAACCATTTAGTTTTACCGTGAAACTGTCCGGATTTGTTAAATCATTCACATAAATCCTAAACCAGGAGAACGGAAAAGATTGATTGAGAGTTGCCTCAACTGATGTAGAATTTGTGTCAGGATTACATGTGGTGTCGTTGTTATCAAACAGGAAAGTAGGTTCAGATTTTTGGGCGTATTTGTACACGAGATCCAAGTACTGACACTGGGGTCCGAAATATTCGTGCTGACAACTGTCATTGTTTGGGCATGTCCCTGTAGTAAAGGTAAAGGTAAAGTACGAGACTTGAACCGGCGTCTTAGCACGCGAGTTTACACCCATATGTGCTCGGCCGCCTATCCAGAAATGTTCGGATATTTCTGTATAGTGTCGCCTCAAGCATCGAAACTCAGATGCGAAGCAACATTCCTCACCTTCCCAGGGTAATACCCTGGTACCCATTCTGCCAACGGCTGGGTCGACCGTGGGGGTATTTTTTTTTCCAACCACAAGTACAATTCACACTGCTCCCAGCGGGAATCGAACACGGGTTGTCCGAACGTCGGTAGTCAAGTCGGGTGGTTTTCCCAACTCGGCTACCGAGGCCCCCATGTCCCTGTAGTTTTGTCACAAATTGAGTCATTATAGCAGTGACATTGTAACGTACAATTTGCACCAAACCAACCGGCTGCACAAGTTAGGTCATTAGCTTCCAAGGCCGCTAACGAAGTCAGCAGAATAAAGACTTGATCTACAGCGATGGTTAACGAACTGTGTACAAACATTTATTATCAAACCCGTGATTACATTTCTAAAAATCCGCCAACTCGCTGTGATAACAGATAGCGTGATGTTCTCTAATAGAATGAGACAAACCGTTGGAGACAAGCAAAGTCAAGATTGTTTACATCATGACTCGAACGCAAACAAGCGTCCATCTTGGTTCCATCTGCATCTGCCATTTGAGGTTAACATTGTTCTGATTTATAGATGTTTATAAGCGTGACATGAAAGACTGGACATAAACCCTGGAGCCTGAGAAGACATAGCTGCAGACCGCGATCTTTGGAAACACACTCTAAAACAACTCCAACTCAAGCAAGAAGCAGACATAAAAAAAAAAAGTAAAGTACCCCCGTCACGCCAAGTGGCGTATAGGGAATATGGTGTTAGTGACCATAAATTTTACAGACCTTCGGCACATGATTTTTGGGGTAATGTGGTCGGTATTACGCCCGTGCCGTTTCATTTTCCCAGAAAAAATTCCGGTACCCATTAAAGGCTGGATGAACCCGGAAGCCGTCGGTTGGGATCGAACCCTACCCCTTGTCCTTTGTAGTCCAGTTCACTAACCACTGAGCTATCGCGGCTCCAAGAAGCAGACATGTTCATAGAAAAAGAGAATACGTGGCGAAAGAAAAGAAACAACAACATTTCCCAGGCCCGAAGCAAAACCAATAGTCAACTATGACTAACGGAGGTTACTATAATAAAGTTAGGAAAGGCATGTTTACCTACGCCAGCAGGCCCGGTACTTGATGATTTTAATGAATATCAGCAGGCACTGGTTAACTCGTCCCGAGGAAATGCCCACAGCTGTGGTAGGTTGTTATCAAGAACATAGCACTGCGATCTGTGCGACAGAGGGTATGTGACGCAAGCAAGCGACATGCCAGACTTAAGTGTCTTCTCAAGACTGGGAAATGACTCGGGGAAGATAACTGACTATATTTTTGTGACTGCTTATTCCTGGTAAAGATAAGTGTTTCTAAGAATACTGAACTCGAGAGTTACAACGTTGTGCTAATAACCTGACCTTTGTTATCGGTTAAAAACAATTTATCAGCGATTATTTCGTATTCCTGCAACATAAAAATAAACGGGATAAATCTGAAAGAAGTGCAAGGCGTCAAATACTTGGGCACAATAATAACATCAGTTGGAATACGCAACACATAAATAACAATCAGAATAGCTCAGGCCAAAATAGCATTTCCGAAAATGAAAAATGTCTTGTGCAACAAGATTATGTCAATAGAAGTTAATAAGAGAGTTCGTCTGTGCTATATAGAGCCAATTTTGATCTATGGAAGCAAATCATGTACAGTAGACAAATAAAGGAAAAGACGATTAGAGGCCACAGAGATGGAACTCCTATGAATAATATTTAAAGTTCACTAGATATCTAAAAAGACCAACGAGGACATTCTCAAAGAGGCCAAGACATAAAGGGAGCTCCTAAAAACAGAAAGAAACAATGGACATTTTTCGAGCACATCAAGTGAAAAGGAAAGTTGAATTATTTGGTTAAATGTAGTAAAATACAAGGAAAGAGACATCGCTGACGACAAAGAGAGAAGATACTAGATAACTTGGTGTCATGGCATGGAAAATAGTCTACAAAATTGATACGATGCACTGTGGATAGATAATTGTGGAAGGACAAGGTCGCCTACGCCAACTGGTATGGCTACATGATGGTGATGATTATTTCTTATGGAGTACGTTTGATATAGTCTGATACCATTATTTTCTAACGTTAAATGTTTAGAAATGGCCTGAAATGAGAAAGTTTACGTTATGTTTTCCTTTTGTGGTACATTTTGAATGGTGTGAGATCTTGTTCCTTTTTCGATAATTTTGGATGGCAGACCTCTTCTTTGTGTGATACATTTTAGTGATAGTCTGATATTGTTGTCCCGAGGTGATAAGTTTAGTGATAATCTTATATTCCTAATTATTGCGATTGCATTGAGAATACATATTAAACAACCTATTTTCTTTTACGGGGAAGAAAGAAGAAAAGTTCTGTAATGCTATGTGGAGCCAGTCTCAACAGATGTATACGAATCATGGACAACCGGCAAAAAAAAATCGTTGGAAGCCACAGAAGTGTGGTTTCATGAAAGCTTGGTGAAAATACAATAGGCAGTCATAAGGAGTAATGAAGATGTTATAAAAGAGTAATGAAGATGTTATAAAAGAGTAATGAAGATGTTATAAAAGAGTCCAAAGCAAAAAGAAACACGTCAAGCTTCAGAAGGAAAATGTCTTTTCTTTCCTATGTTTTTCTTACCTCCTTCCTCTCCTTTCTTCTCCTCTCCTCTACTTTCTTTCCTTTTTCCCGTTCCTTCTCTTTCTTTCCAGGCGGTTGAGCAATTATGGATTGTAATTCTTTTGCAGTGATACCTGGGCCTTCCAAAACCATAACCATAACCTTTCCTTTCTCTCCACTTCCTTTCCTTTCTTTCCTTCCTTTATTATTTTTCTTTTCATTCCTTTCTGTCACTTCTTCTCTTCCCATCCTTCTTCCCTCATTCTCTCCCTTTTTCTTCTCTTCTCTTCCTTTCCTTTCCTTCCTTCCTTTCTTTCTTTTTGCTTCTTTCTTTCTTTTTCCTTCCTCCCTTTCTTTATTTTTCCTTCCTTCCTTTCTTTCTTTTCCTTGCTTCCTCCCTTTCTTTCTTTTTCCTTCCTTCCTTTCTTTATTTTTCCTTCCTTCCTCCCTTTCTTTCTTTTTCTTTCCTCCCTTTCTTTCTTTCAAGGTTCAAGGAAGGTTCACCCGAAGAATACTAAAAGTATGACTAGACCTTTTCGCTATTCATCAGAAAAAAAAATAATAATTAGGTATAGATGCGTATCTTTGTGGTTTATTTGCACCTCTCGAGACAACGCATCCGACTTCAGCACGGCATTTGGAGCACCAGCTTGCTGTCTTTCTTCGATCCTTCTCGCTTGGTCAGACCAGACTGGCTAGATTGTTCCTACAGGCACCGCGTTGAGTTGGTGCAGGGTCTCGATGGTTCCGGTTCGCCGATCCTGGCGCAGGCCATCAGTTATGAGTCGCTGGCAGCTTCCAGTTCTCATGTTGTCAGGATCCTGCCTCCAGAAACAAACAGTTATTATTTCTAGCCAAGTTATGAGAAGTGAACAAATAAAGTAAACTGTGACAACGGGGAAAAACGAGGGAAGAAAAGACAGTTTCGAATTTCAAGTTTTGGTAGAAACACTTCTATCTCCTCCCATTTTAGATTGCCATAAAATAAACTTCTGATGACCTCCATGTTACTGACATCATCTCTTGTTCCTCTGATGACTTCCATGTTACTGACATCATCTCTTGTTCCTCTGATGACTTCCATGTTACTGACATCATCTCTTGTTCCTCTGATGACTTCCATGTTACTGATATTATCTCTTGTTCCTCTGATGACTTCCATGTTACTGACATCATCTCTTGTTCCTCTGATGACTTCCATCTTACTGACATCATCTCTTGTTCCTCTGATGACTTCCATGTTACTGACATCATCTCTTGTTCCTCTGATGACTTCCATGTTACTGATATTATCTCTTGTTCCTCTGATGACTTCCATCTTACTGACATCATCTCTTGTTCCTCTGATGACTTCCATCTTACTGACATCATCTCTTGTTCCTCTGATGACTTCCATGTTACTGACATCATCTCTTGTTCCTCTGATGACCTCCATGTTACTGACATCATCTCTTGTTCCTCTGATGACTTCCATGTTACTGACATCATCTCTTGTTCCTCTGATGACTTCCATGTTACTGACATCATCTCTTGTTCCTCTGATGACTTCCATGTTACTGATATTATCTTGTTCCTCTGATGACTTCCATCTTACTGACATCATCTCTTGTTCCTCTGATGACTTCCATGTTACGGACATCATCTCTTGTTCCTCTGATGACTTCCATCTTACTGACATCATCTCTTGTTCCTCTGATGACTTCCATGTTACTGACATCATCTCTTGTTCCTCTGATGACTTCCATCTTACTGACATCATCTCTTGTTCCTCTGATGACTTCCATGTTACTGATATTATCTCTTGTTCTCTGATGACTTCCATCTTACTGGCATCATCTCTTGTTCCTCTGATGACTTCCATCTTACTGACATCATCTCTTGTTCCTCTGATGACCTCCGTGTTACTGACATCATCTCTTGTTCCTCTGATGACTTCCATGTTACTGACATCATCTCTTGTTCCTCTGATGACTTCCATGTTACTGACATCATCTCTTGTTCTCTGATGACTTCCATGTTACTGATATTATCTCTTGTTCCTCTGATGACTTCCATGTTACTGACATTATCTCTTGTTCCTCTGATGACTTCCATGTTACGGACATCATCTCTTGTTCCTCTGATGACTTCCGTGTTACTGACATCATCTCTTGTTCCTCTGATGACTTCCATGTTACTGACATCATCTCTTGTTCATCTGATGACTTCCGTGTTACTGACATCATCTCTTGTTCCTCTGATGACCTCCATGTTACTGGCATCATCTATTGTTCCTCTGATGACTTCCGTGTTGCTGACATCATCTCTTGTTCATCTGATGACTTCTATGTTACCGACACCATCTCTTGTTCCTCTGATGACTTTTATGTTACCGACACCATCTCTTGTTCCTCTGATGACTTTTATGTTACCGACACCATCTCTTGTCCTCTGATGACTTTTATGTTACCGACACCATCTCTTGTTCCTCTGATGACTTTTATGTTACTGACATCATCTCTTGTTCCTCTGATGACTTTTATGTTACCGACACCATCTCTTGTTCCTCTGATGACTTCCATGTTACTGACATCATCTCTTGTTCCTCTGATGACTTCCGTGTTTCTGGTATCATTATCATGTTCCTCTAATGACGACCGTGTTACTGACATCATCTCTTGTTCCTCTGATGACTTCCGTGTTTCTGATATCATTATCATGTTCCTCTAATGACGACCGTGTTACTGACATCATCATCATGTTCCACTGATACCCGTAACCGTCTCGCGTTGGAGAACCGACTCATAGCGGCTTTGGTACTCTCCAACCGAGTGGATTAAATTCTGTTCACTCGTTTCTTTAATCTCTGGTATCCTCTCCGTGTCTTTCACGTGTCCTATCTCTACTCCTGCCTCAGTTATCTTTATTATCTCTCTTGTTGTTCTTCCCCCTTGCCACTCATATCCTTTCTTTCTTCTACACTTATTCCCGTTTGCTTCGTATCCTATTGGGCACTTCCTTTCATTTTTCCAATTTTTTTTTAGTTTTCCATTTTTTTATTCCTTTGATCTAATTAAGTCCTACCTGTTCTATTGTCTATTAATCTTTTAACTAGACTATACTAAAATCTGGCCACGGTCTTTTTCGCCATTTTTTAAGAGCTGTGTAGTCTAACTTGGAATTTTGCGTATCGTTTGTTGTTATAACTGATGAAGGCTTTTGCCGAAACATTGTAGCTTTTATTGTCTTTGTGTTAGTTTAGCTGATCAATACCATTTTATGTTTACTTTCTTTGGTAGAAAGTCAACAACAGAGCTGATAGATAGCTGCAGGTATTTCTTTTTTTTTTTAAATTGCGACACATGATCACCTATGCCAACAAACAAGACACATGATGATAGTGATTGCTATCTCATTAGATACTAGTCTGTTAAACCCTAGTTATCTTTTCTGCCTGTTTAGCACTGTATGACACTAACTGTTCGGTGCACCAAAGAGCACATACAGATCTTAAAGAATATAACGGTGGAACCAGCGGTAATTAGCATTTGAGATGATAGCGGTCATCTATTCATATATGTCTGCTGATGTAAGAGACAGTGAATCAGCGCTGACCAAGATCATACGCCACATTCTATAGGGTGTTTATAAAGTCTCACTACACTTGGTATCTAGGTCAATTTGAAAAAAATGTTTATGACGTCATCACAATATGTGCTCAATGGTAAGTTCACTTGTTGCGACAGTTTTCTTAATGACTTGTCTGGACTTTTAAGGATTCTGTCTTGGATATCTAAACATATTTCATCATTCACAGCAGGCCTACCAGATCGTGAGCATCTTCCACATTTCCAGTAGCAATAAACTTATTCAACAAATTTCATTGACAGTGGGAGCACATATTGTGATGACGTCATAAACATTTTTTTTTTCAAATTGACCTAGATACCAAGTGTAGTGAGACTTTATAAACACCCTGTAGTTATCGTCATTGAAATAGGCTGCTCAGTCTGTCAAATCAGTATGGGACAAGAGCGGAAGACAGAATCGGTCCCCAAATTTTAACATAAGGAAGTCGGATGTTTCGGTCGTAAGTACGTAAATGTTGTAACTTAGCTGTAAACTACGACTTAACGCAACGAATATTACTGTCAGAGCGAACTGAAAGGGAGTAGAAGCGAAAATATGAAAAGAGAAGAATGCAACGGTATTCATTCAGCTTAGTTTCGATAACATTTGACCCCATAGCCAGTGGAAGGGCAAGTCTATAGATGATTTTTTTCACAAGAATGTTTGCTTGCTTGCGTTTGCCCGATGACTAAAGGAATACACCTTCTCATCATCCGCCCTTAAAAGGACGTTAAGTGGCGTGTATAAGTCGTGTTGTGGTTTGTAGTAAAACTGACATTTGCACCTTTCGATCCAAACATCCGACTTCAGCATGTTATTTTTAAGTACCGGGTTGTCTTCCCTCTTGGAACCTTACTCGCTTGGCCAGACTAGACAGATTAGTCTGTTTCTAGAGGCACCGCGCAGAGGTGGGGTAGGTTCTGGATGGTTCTGGTTCACCGACCCTATCGCAAGCCATCAGCTGTGGGTCGCTCACAGCTCTCAGCTCTGCTGCTGTTAGGCGCCTTGCCTCCTTTGTCAAGAATGACAAATGCGCTCAGTTTATTTCTTAATTGATGTCATTCTGCTTGTTATTCCGGTCAAGGCACTAAAGGTTCATGAATATCCACTAACTTTTATCTTCTTATTCGTCTTCAACATCATTGTATTCTTCATCACCTCCATCATGATCAACATAATTAGCTTCATCTCCTTTTTCTTTCTCCTCCTACTCCTCCTCCTCCTCTTCTTCTTCTGTTGCCATAGCTCCTGAGATCACTGGGGCACCACTGACAAACTTCGTCAACCTCTTCAATGTATCTTCTGTTGCCATAGCTCCAGAGATCACTGGGGCACCACTGACAAACTTCGTCAACCTCTTCAATGTATCTTCTGTTGCCATAGCTCCAGAGATCACTGGGGCACCACTGACAAACTTCGTCAACCTCTTCAATGTATCTTCTGTTGCCATAGCTCCAGAGATCACTGGGGCACCACTGACAAACTTCGTCAACATCTTCAATGTATCTTCTGTTGCCATAGCTCCAGAGATCACTGGGGCACCACTGACAAACTTCGTCAACATCTTCAATGTATCTTCTGTTGCCATAGCTCCAGAGATCACTGGGGCACCACTGACAAACTTCGTCAACATCTTCAATGTATCTTCTGTTGCCATAGCTCCAGAGATCACTGGGGCACTACTGACAAACTTCGTCAACATCTTCAATGTATCTTCTGTTGCCATAGCTCCAGAGATCACTGGGGCACTACTGACAAACTTCGTCAACCTCTTCAATGTATCTTCTGTTGCCATAGCTCCAGAGATCACTGGGGCACTACTGACAAACTTCGTCAACCTCTTCAATGTATCTTCTGTTGCCATAGCTCCAGAGATCACTGGGGCCCTACTGACAAACTTCGTCAACCTCTTCAATGTATCTTCTTTTCCAGAGAGCTTAAATCACCCTGACAAGAGGTTGGGTTCGATCCTGATCGACGGCTTCCGGTTCACCCAGCTTTAAATGGGTACCGGTTTTTTTTCTGGAAAAGTAAAGCGGCACGGGCGTAATACCGACCACATTGACCCAAAAATCATGTACCAAAGGTCTATAAAAATGATGGGCGTATTCCCTATACGACACTTGGCGTGACGGGGCACTTTTACTCTTACTTTTGAATCACCTTAGATAACATTTCATCTCCAGTTCTTATTTAGCTCTACTCAGTGAGAATTGAATTGTGTTATCCTTTAACTTCAGTGTTGTATACAAAACCCACAGCCATCTATAGCTTTTCTAAGGTCTAGGGCTGAGTAGGAAATCCCGGAACCCTCAAAAGTTTGCGAATTCTTTCGGTGATTCTTTTGATTAAAACTTTAAAATGCAGGGACAAATTATCCGGAGCTTCTTTAGCTGTTTTAATTAGTAAACATTGAATGATGAAAAGGTCACAGTAAATCGGGCCTATCTCACATCCAACCACCGTCACCGCACTGATCCTGCTGTAATGTCCACTTGAGCAGCTGCTGTCATGGCTATTTGTGTAGCCACTTTGTGAAGAGCTCTCCCCAGGATGAAAGATGTTTAAAGATGTCAAATTTCGTTTCGTGTCCACAACATTCCCCATAATTCCGTATTTTATTTTAAACCGGATCTGTTGGTCCTCGTTTAAGGCACGGTTTTTCTTTTTTGTTTTTACTTTTGTCTGCTTATTTTTGTTTTGTTTTGTTCTGTTTTTATTTTTACTTGCCTCTTTCAAATTTGTCAAAAGAGAACAATGACCGCATTTTCCGCGAAAAAGGTCACTAAAGTAGGGTCGAGTGTACTAAGTCAATGGCGAAATTGAAACATTGTGGAACGTAATTATCTTGTGTTATATGTATATGCGTGTATATATGTGTGTGTTTACCTTATTCGTGCTTTCAATAATAAAAGTGGCAATAATTTATCGTTGTGATAACACCCCCTCCATCAAAAGTCATTAAAACTCAGGATCATTGATGGAACATAAAGATCTCACATGATGGAAAGGTAATAGAGGCAGTGGCAGAGCAAGACTAACATGGGCGAGTAACATCAAAAGATGGACAGGTTTAGCCTATGACAACCTGCACCATCACAGCAAGAGACAGAGCAGAATGACGCTCCATGATAGCCAACCTTCGATGCGGAGACGGCACTTGATGAATCATGGATGAAATCAATGAAACTGACCAATAAATCAGATTTCTTGCAAACAACGTGAAACACATCAAAGCATTGCTTGCATGCTTGTTTGTTTCTTTGTTTGCTTGTTTGTTTGTTTGTTTTTTTTGTTTGTTTGTTTGTTTCTTTGTTTGCTAGTTTGTTTGCTTGCTTGTTTGCATATTTGTTTGTTTGTTTGTTTTCTTGTTACTTTGTTTGCTTGTTTATTTGTTTGTTTGATTGCTTCTTGCTTGCTTGCTTGTCCGCTTGCTTGTTTGTTTGTTTCATTGTTTGTTTCTTTTCTTGTTTGTTTGCTTGCTTGTTTGTGTGTTTGCTTGTTTGTTTGCTTATTTGTTTGTTTGCTTGCTTGTGTGTTTGTTTGCTTGCTTGCTTGTTTGTTCGCTTGCTTGTTTGTTTCTTTGTTTGCTAGTTTGTTTGCTTGTTTATTTCTTTGTTTGCTTGCTTCTTGCTTGTTTGTTTGTTTGTTTGTTTCTTTTCTTGTTTGTTTGCTTGCTTGTTTGAGTGTTTGCTTGCTTGTTTGTTTATTTGTTTGTTTGCTTGTTTGTTTGTTTGTTTGCTCTGCTTCCTTGCTTGCTTGTTTGTTTATTTGTGTGTTTGCTTGTTTGTGTGTGTGTTTGCTTGTTTTTTTTTTTGCTTCATTGTTTGTTTGTTTGTGTTTGCTTGTTTGTTTGCTTGTTTGTTTGTTTGTGTGTTTGCTTGTTTGTTTCTTTCTGTGTTTGCTTGTTTGTTTGTCTGTTTGTTTGCTTGTTTGCTTGCTTGCTTCCTTGCTTGTTTGTTTGTTTGTTTGCTCTGCTTCCTTGCTTGCTTGTTTGTTTATTTGGGTGTTTGCTTGTCTGTTTGTGTGTTTGCTTGCTTGTTTGTTTGTTTTTTGTTTGCTCTGCTTCCTTGCTTGTTTGTTTGCTTGTGTGTTTTCTTGCTTGTTTGTTTGTTTGTGTGTTTGTTTGTTTGCATGTTTGCTTGTTTGTTTTCTTGCTTGCTTGTTTGTTTCTGTGTTTGTGTGTTTGTTTGTTTGCGTTCACTAGGTGACTAAAAGAATACTCCTCTTCGTCATTCGCCCTTAAAATTACGTTATGTGGGAGTGTATGCGTTATGTGGGAGTGTATGTGTTATGTGGGAATGTATGCGTTATGTTGTGGTTTACAGCCGAACTGTGATATTTGCATCCTTCGGCCCTATACATCCGACTTCAGCACGACATCAAAGCATGGACTCAACACTCATCTTATCCTCGACGCTGAAAGGCGAAAGAGATGAAGACAGAAAGTAGACAAAGTCGCCTCCCATCAGCAGAGCTAGGAGTTGTCAGCGTCCAGACCTTACTCAACCTCTCCGTGGTGCCTCCAGTAGCAGACGAACCTGTTTATTCGGGCCAAGCGAGTAGGGATTAAAGAGGGAAGACAACCCGGTACTAAAAAATAACATGCTGAAGTCGGATGTGTTAGGCCGAACGGCGCAAATAATACAGTTTTATTGCAAACCGAAAACACAACGCAGACACGTCCACTTAACGTCTTCTTAAGAGCGGATGATGAGAAGGTGTATTCCTTAGTCATCGGACAAACACAAGCAAGCAGGGAGAATAGAATCCATACAATGATATCGTGACTCTCATTCTCTTGTTAACAAGAATATCATCTCTTGTAAGATAAAACATAACCGGGGAATGTAAACAACGTTGTTGGTCAGTCGCTAGGGTTTCTGAATTATGTCGGTTCTCGGGGATGTTAGTCTTCGTCGGGATGTTTGAAACACAAGCACATGACACATGTCAAGAAACAATAAAGAATTTGAAGGAGAGAAAGAATAGAAAATAGGACTGATAGACAGACCGACAGACCAATAGACAGACAGACAGACCGATAGACAGACAGACAGACAGACAGACAGACAGACAGACGGACGTACGGACGGACGGACGGACGGACGGACGGACGGACGGACGGATGGATGGATGGATGGATGGATGGATGGATGGATGCATAGGTAGGTAGTAGGTAGATAGGTAGACAAACAGACAGAACTCCGTCATGCCATAAAGTAAACACGGTGTTAATATCCCTCTTTTTGTTTTATAAACTACAATCGAGACAATTAGGACAATTTTGCTGCTATAGTCGGCACCACACCAGACAGTATTTCAAAAGAAAATATTCAGTACCTATTTATTATTTTTTGTTATGGTCAAAAGAAGGGGAGGTTAACAATTTAGTCAACGGTTTACTACCGCACCAAACAACCGTTAAACCACTCAGTCGATTTTTTAAAGTTTTCTCACGCAATTAATAATAATAATAATATGAATACATTACGTGGACAGAGCGGCACACTCATTCCGTGATCTTTGTCCCAGTTCCAGCCATACCGAGATTTTGCATCATTAAATCAACGAGGAAAGGACGAGGGTAGGTGTTCACGTTGCTAAACTCCCCTGTCGTGAAATGAAATCCTCTCACACGTCACTAGGACAAAAAATCTCGGCGGGAAGTTGAAAATAATATTATAATAAAATAAATTTAGCATAAATTTAAGTTTAAATCAATTTAAAATAAATAAAACAAGGAAGTTCAGAATCAGGTGAAAATAAAAAGAACTACTTAACACAATTCGAAAAAGAAAACTGGAATTTTTTAGGACTTGTAAAGAGACATAGTACCTTTCTAAAAGTCATATTGGAAGGGGAGGTACGACGGAGACGAGGGAGAGACAGACAAAGACTAAACTTGAATGATAACTTCAAAAGGTGGATAGGTGAACCTATGACAAGATACACCATCAAGACAAGAGACAAAGTAAAACGGTGCTCCATGGAGCCAACCTTCAATGTGGAGACGGCACCGAATGAATGAATGAATTAAGTAAATACGTCTACAAAAATATAAACACGTATGTACATGACTTTGTGGTGTAATTTGACATAACGAGAGACTGGCAGAAGCCGTAGTTCTCTTGTAGATTCTAGTGACAACAAACCCAATAAAAGTGAAGGAACAAATATGAAATCACTTAGTCCACATCAGCTGTGAGTTTGTAGCTGGTAAGGTAGTTTTTAGCTGGTAGTTGGTAGCTGATAGTTGGTAGTTGGTAGCTGGTAATTGGTAGCTGGTAGTTGGTAGCTAGTAGTTGGTAGCTGGTAGTTGGTAATTGGTAGTCTGGTGGCTGGTGGCTGGTAGCTGGTAGTTGGTAATTGGTAGTCTGGTGACTGGTAGTTGGTAGTCTGGTAGCTGGTAGCTGGTAGTTGGTAGTTGGTAATTGGTAGCTGGTAATTGGAAGTCTGGCGACGGGTAGCTGGTAGTTGGTAATTGGTAGTCTGGTGGCTGGTAGCTGGTAGTTGGTAATTGGTAGTTGGTAGCTGGTATTCTGGTGGCTAGTAGCTGGTAGTTGGTAATTGGTAGTCTGGTGGCTGGTAGCTGGTAGCGGGTAGTTGGTAATTGGTAGTCTGGTGGCTGTAGCTGGTAGCTGGTAGTTGGTAATTGGTAATCTGGTGGCTGGTAGCTGGTAGTTGGTAGTCTGGTAGCTGGTAATTGGTAGTCTGGTGACGGGCAGCTGGTAGTTGGTAATTGGTAGTCTGGTGGCTGGTAGCTGGTAGTTGGTAATGGGTAGTTGGTAGCTGGTAGCTGGTATTCTGGTGGCTGGTAGCTGGTAGTTGGTAATTGGTAGTCTGGTGGCTGTAGCTGGTAGCGGGTAGTTGGTAATTGGTAGTCTGGTGGCTGGTAGCTGGTAGCTGGTAGCTGGTAGTTGGTAATTGGTAGTCTCGTGGCTGGTAGCTGGTAGTTGGTAGTCTGGTAGCTGGTAATTGTTAGTCTGGTGACGGGTAGCTGGTAGTTGGTAATTGGTAGTCTGGTGGCTGGTAGTTGGTAATTGGTAGTTGGTAGTTGGTAGCTGGTATTCTGGTGGCTGGTAGCTGGTAGTTGGTAGTTGGTAATTGGTAGTCTGGTGGCTGGTAGCTGGTAGTTGGTAATTGGTAGTCTGGTGGCTGGTAGCTGGTAGTTGGTAATTGGTAGTCTGGTGGCTGGTAGTTGGTAGTTGGTAGTCTGGTGGCTGGTAGTTGGTAGTTGGTAATTGGTAGTCTGGTGGCTGGTAGTTGGTAATTGGTAGTCTGGTGGCTGGTAACTGGTAGTTGGTAATTGTAGTCTGGTGGCTGGTAGTTGGTAGTTGGTAGTTGGTAGTCTGGTGGCTGGTAGTTGGTAGTTGGTAGTTGGTAGTCTGGTGGCTGGTAGCTGTAGTTGGTAGTTGGTAGTCTGGTGGCTGGTAGCTGGTAGTTGGTAGTTGGTAGTCTGGTGGCTGGTAGCTGGTAGTTGGTAATTGGTAGTCTGGTGGCTGGTAGCTGGTAGTTGGTAGTTGGTAGTCTGGTGGCTGGTAGTTGGTAGTTGGTATTGGTAGTCTGGTGGCTGGTAGCTGGTAGTTGGTAGTTGGTAGTCTGGTGGCTGGTAGTTGGTAGTCTGGTGGCTGGTAGTTGGTAGTTGGTAGTCTGGTAGCTGGTAGCTGGTAGTTGGTAGTCTGGTGGCTGGTAGTTGGTAATTGGTAGTCTGGTGGCTGGTAGCTGGTAGTTGGTAATTGGTAGTCTGGTGGCTGGTAGCTGGTAGTTGGTAATTGGTAGTCTGGTGGCTGGTAGTTGGTAGTTGGTAATTGGTAGTCTGGTGGCTGGTAGTTGGTAGTCTGGTGGCTGGTAGTTGGTAGTCTGGTAGCTGGTAGCTGGTAGTTGGTAGTCTGGTAGCTGGTAGCTCTAGGCTTCAAATAAAGTTCTTGTTCTCGTCCCTTCCTTCGCAACTGGGAAGTGTGGGCTGTGAACGTTTGGACATGTCGGAAGATATGTGCTGAAATGTGTTTTACTGATTAGATTGTATTTACTCATGTCCTGTATTGTTGAGATTGTATTTACTCATGTACTGTATTGATTAGATTGTATTCACTCATGTCCTGTATTGTTGAGATTGTATTTACTCATGTACTGTATTGATTAGATGGTATTTACTCATGTCCTGTATTGTTGAGATTGTATTTACTCATGTACTGTATTGTTGAGATTGTGTTTACTCATGTACTGTATTGTTTAGATTGAATTTACTCATGTACTGTATTGTTTAGATTAAATTGACTCATGTACTGTATTGTTTAGATTAAATTGACTCATGTACTGTATTGTTTAGATTGTATTTACTCATGTACTGTATTGTTTAGATTGTATTTACTCATATACTGTATTGTTTTGATATTTACTCATGCACTGAATTGTTTTGATATTTGCTCATGTACTGAATTGTTTTGATATTTGCTCATGTACTGAATTGTTTTGATATTTGCTCATGTACTGAATTGTTTTGATATTTGCTCATGTACTGAATTTTTTTTATATTTGCTCATGTACTGAATTGTTTTGAGGATATTTGCTCATGTACTAAATTGTTTTGAAGCCATGTGCTCATGTACTTCCTGTCAATATGGCGGATATACGACAGCAACCATTCAGGCTCAGTCTGAAAGTGTACCTTGTTGCAGTTTCCTCATATTGCAAGTCCCGCTTGTTGCCGGAGCTACTGAGTTTAGTGCTCTGTGCACACCGTGAGCTGTGTGTCTCATCCAGATCGTGTTTCGATATTCCGATTGCTTACGATGAATGATGATATCATATGACGAAGGACAGTTCAGCAACGTTCACCTTCGGTGTCGCTTGGCCTTATGTCTTTTGGCGTGTGCTGCAGCTGATATTATGGGGACTTCCGTTGCCTTTCTTTGTTTTGATCGTTTGTTTGAAATCGGGTGATTCCCCTGGCACGGGCGGTTGATCAATTATAGATTTTAATTCGTTTGTAGTGATATCGGGAACTTCAACTAACCATAACCATAACCATTGTTTTCAATTAAATTTCATCCTTCCCCAATAATTTCATCTATTTCTTCTCCCTTCTTCCTAGAATAATTCTTTATTGCGTTGTTTGGTATCTATAGTTAGGGTGTGACTTTTGTGCCTGTTAGTCATGTTGATCCGACTTTTCCCCGCAATTTTTGCGAAAGGATCCCTCCTCCTTTTTTGGCGTTCGTCAGCTTTGACCTCTGACGAAATCCCTAGAAACTAGGAACTGAATTTTGCGTGTTAATCCATTTTTCCCTGGCAGCCGTGGGCACATGGGTCCCTCGCCGTACAGGCAAATAACTCCGTCTTCGGAGGCACTTATATTTTTTTCCGTCTAATTAATTAGTAATTGACGTTTCAAGCCGGGCCTCGCTGCTGAGACCAGGGGTGGTTGCCGCAGAGAGAAATCACAAATAAAAATTCCAACTGGTGCAGCCGGGATTTAAACCCACAACCTCACTGTCTCGAGACCGACGTCTTACCTCGATACCAACAAGTACCCCCTCCTTTTATCTATTCACATCTGACAGACTGAATCGCTTATTTCCGGTTACAGACATAAACACTGCTTAGTATATACGATAGGCGGAGACAACCGAGTAATATAATTGTGAAAGAAGAGCAGGATATAACGTTTGCTCATCCTTTCACGATTTAACCCTGCTGGAGAAAACAAACATTTGGTGACAGGATATGTCAGGCAGGAGTGAAGTCATTTTGAGAAATATATTCATATAAATAATGCTAGGTTAATTGCTTACTTAATTGGGGACTAGCCGTCCCAGGATTTGTGTCGGATATGATCAAGTGGGATGTGTTAGTTTAGAAACAGTTGAAACTTCGCAGTTAGAACTGGATACCGACCATTGTTTGAATATAAGGAATAAGTTAGAATGAGTCACGGTGTGTGTAATTTATACTGGGAGCAAACAGCAATAATGATATATAAGAAGGGGAACTCTACACCCATTGATATAAAAAGAGGAGTAAGACATGGATGCATCCTATCACCAAGCTTGTTCAATCTACCTTCTTCTTCTACCTTTTTAGCTCCCAGTGGAGCATAGGTCTTCAACAAACACTTTCCAAGTCGTTCTGTTTTTTGCCATTCTTTTAAGATCATTCCATGTCTTCCCCATCATCTTCATCTCTGCTAGTATCTGTCTTCTCCAAGAATTCCTTGGTCTTCCTCTTTGTCTTTTCCCCTCAGGGATTCAAAAAAGGGCCGGTTATGTAATACTCTCAGTTGGCTTCCGTAGTGTGTGTCCTATCCAGCACCATCGTGCGGATTTACTTTTTCTCTCTTTGACCTGTCCATGTTGTGAAGTTTTTTCGGCTTATTTTTTTTTTTTACAGTATGGGATAGCCAGTCCCATGCCCAACCCTCCTTTCTCGCCTCTTACGAACATGCCTGGTAGGGTACAGCGCCACTATTCTTTAATCCCCATTCGGGCCCCGGCAGCGCACGGGCGTTTTCAATATCTCTCTCTCTCTCTCTCTCTCTGCGATCAAGACCCAATCTGAGTAGGATTCCAGCTCCTCACATGAACTCAGCTGCCAGGTTAGGTGTGTTACAAACAGAACATCACAATTAGAGTATGCCAGATCCACTCTGATTGAACACCCGTTAAAAACGTTGCACTGTGTTCTGCGCCAGTGACCCAGTGCATCCGATTTTAGCCAGCATTTTATTCAGGTTTGCTTTCCCTAGCCTTTGATTGTCCCCAATTTTCCTGCAAGGCAGCAGGTGATCTTTTCTGTAGGGGATTCTGCCCTTAGATTGTCGGCCCTCCCAGGTTTACGAGCACCATCTGCCCGAGTCACTAGAGGTGACTAACACAGACATGCACACACAAAGATATGAGATGTGACAAACACAGACATGCACATAGCGATACGAGGCATGACTAACACTGACATACATCAAGATATATGACACATGACTAACATAAACATGCACATAAAGATATGAGATATGACTGACATAGACATGCACCCACACACAAAGAAATTACACACGTCTAACATGGACATGCACACAAAGATATGAGATATGACCAACATAGATAAGCACACACAATGATATGAGATGTGACTAGCATAGCCATGCAAACACAAGGATATGAGATGTGACATACACAGACATGCACAAACAAAGATATGAGATATGACTAACATAAACATACACACAGAGATATGATATATCACTAGCCCAAACATGCACACACAAAGATATGACACATGACTAACACAAATACACACTATGATATGGGATATGACTAAACACATACACATTTAAAGATATGAGACATGATTAACACGGACACTCCAAGATATGAGATATGACTAACATGACACACACCAAGATATGAGCCATGGCCAGCACACACACACACACACACACAAGCCAAGATATGAGCCTTGGCTAGCAATGAAACACACCAAGAAATGAACCATGTCCAGCACAGAAAGAAAATATCCAGTACACATTAAGGTATCCATATGCTTGGGTTTGTTGTAGCCGGCAGACTCTTCTTAACGTGGGAATCATCGACATACGAGACGCCGGCCCCCATGAACTGTTAACAGATATCGTCCAAACAGTTGTACGGAGATTTGAGAGTGCAGTCTGACCTGTAGAACGTTCCCTTGCATGAACAGACCCCGGCTGACTGTTCACATGTGTCGTTGAAACAGTGGTCAGGACATTTGAGAGTGCAGTCTGGCCCGTAGTACGCTTCCTTGCGCGTACAGTCTGCTCTTTCTGTGTCACATATGATGTCACAGCCATCAGAACACGTCTGTTCGCACTGTAGCCCAAAATTACCATCAGGACAAGTGTCATCACAGGTATAGCCAGGATGTTTGCAATGTTGGCATTTTCCGGATTTTCCTCACATAAAGAACTGACACTAAGACAAGACCCGGAGCAGTCGTGTCCATAGATCCCATGTGAACAGTTGCCGTGACACGTACCGATGATGACGGTGCAGCCTTTGCTACTCCCACCACACACTGTACAAAACGACCAAGAATGCCCGTTCAGACAATAGGAGTCTGTAAATGTTTGCACCTCACACACCGTCAGTGCACTCTCGTCCTGCGAAAAGGTCGGTGAACAAATCTTTAAAAGCATCACAGAGATGCCAGGCCTAAACATTAATGGAAAGACAATCAATAACCTAAGATATGCTGATGATACTGTTCTACTAGCAGAAAATCCTAAAGATCTACAGTTACTTAATGTAATAAACATAACAAGCAAAAAATATGGACTAGATATGAATACCAGCAATACTAATACTATGATCATAAACAAAGAAAATTCTCAAGACCTGCAAATAAATATCAAAGTTGAAGGAATACATCTGGGGACAGTTCAGAGCTACAACTACCTTGGACATACTATAACCAATGATGGAAAATGTAAAACTGAAATAAACAAAAGAATAGGTATGGCAAAAAGTAATTTTAATGCCATGAAAAGTATACTAACATCAAAACAAATAACACCAGGGCTAAAACTAAGAACAGAAAAATGTTACATCTTCTCAATATTCCTATATGGTGCAGAAACATGGACAAGAAAACAGAACATAAAATTGAAGCATTTGAAATTTGCATTTATAGAAGAATAAGTAGAATTGGATGGAAAGAAAATAAAATAAACGATGAAGTTTTAAAACAACTAAAAATGAAATGAGAACAGCTAAACACAATTCAAATAAGACAAATGAAATTTTTGGGGCATGTAAAAAGGACACAGCAGTCTACTAAAAGTAATCTTGGTAGGGAAGATACAAGGTAAAAGAAACAGAGGCAGACCAAGACTATCATAGACGAGTAACATCAAAAGATGGACAAGTCAGCCTATGACAATCTGCATCATCAAAGCAAGAGACAGAGTGGAATGGCGCTCCATGGTAGCCAACCTTCGATGCGGAGACGGCACTTAATGATGATGATGATGATGATGATGATGAGTTACGGTGAGATTGTTGAAAGGTTACGCTTCCTCATCATCATCATCATTATTATTAGCACCATCATCATCATCATTATTGCTACTATCAAAATTACCATCATCAGTCGCATGTCTTTTGTAGAACGTTCCATACAACAGGGCACCATTTGAATATCTCATGCATATGCTTCTCAAACTGGCGGTGCACCCCTTCCTCATTAGATGGATCGCCGCGGCACTGTTTCAGAGGAGGGTGATACTCAGATGTGGAAGTTGGTCTTCCGAGCCAACATCCATTTGCCCAGGGCTGCCACAAGGCTCACCATTGTCACCAGTTCTATTTAACGTGTACACAATAACGATCACGGAACAACAGCTGGATGGGAGGGAAGAACTATGACTTTTGCTGATGATATTCTGGTATATCGGCAGGGAAGAGACAGACGGGGAATCGCCTCCACAATGCAAGAAGAACTCGATCGCATTTCATCCTGGTGTGGGGTATCAGGTGCCGTGGTTAATCCTAATAAAGCATCAGTTTCATGGTTCTCCCTTAACAATCATATCGTTAATACGACCACACCAGTAGTGTGAATGGGAGCTGATGGGGTGACCAGGGACAAGTTGATGACATACCTTGGAGTTAAGTTTGATCGCAGCCTGTGTTTTCGGGACCACGTCGACCATGTGATAACAAAATCCCGCACAGGATTAGCCGCCTTGAAGGTCATGGCAGCTGCCAACATCGGGTAGAGGCTACTTACTCTTCTGTTCCAGGGATTAGTCCTCGCACCAATCGAGTATGCCCTGGCCATTCTTACTGTCAGTACGACTCAAATTGATAGGCTGGAGAAAATACAAAATGAAGCCATGCGCATTATCCTGGGATGTACGAGGGACACTCCCTGTGTAGCAATGAGGTATCTTCTTGACTTTCCAACCATGGATGACAGAATCAAGATCTGGAGAGCACGAGCATACCTGAAGATTAGTACAGATAAAGAGCATCCATTGCACCACGTGCTCAACAAAGAGAAAGGTGACAGGCTAAAAAGAGGCAAATCATGGGTGGGCCGAGCAGAAGATGTCATCAAACAGTATGTGGGCTTACCAATATCAGCGTTGGTGAGAAGTGGATACCGGTGCCTACGTCATTCAAGGGGACTTTCTCGTGTATTGTCACACTCGACAGGAAAAGTAGGGAATAGAACCCGGTCGTGGTTAATGCTGAAGTCAACGGTCTCATCTGCGATAACACCGATGAGAAAGATGCAGTCATCTATACAGACGGATCTGTAAGACGACACCAATGAAGTGCATGGGCATTTACAGCACGCTCGGCAGGCAGAATAGCCAAGGAAGACAGTGGTGCATACGTCGTGACCACGAGTATCATGACAATGGAGGTGAGGGCAGTGACCAAGGCATTCAAATGGTTACAGTCACAAGACTACACCCACGCATGTATACTGAGTGATTCGATAAGCATGATAAAAAAAGTGGAGGCAGGCTCTGTACGCATGCAATGGGTAGAGTCATTGCAGAAGTCCAAAATACGTAAGGTCACCTTTGTCTATGTCCCTGGACATACCGGAGTACGGGGAAATGAAAGAGCGGACAGGTTGGCTAGCTGCACTGTCGTTGAGGACGGGCAACCAATGGATCGGGCGGACATCATCAATGCCCTCCGAGATGTGGGAAGAGCCCATGACTTCGACAAACACAGATCCACGTCACTTTTTCGGATGATGGAAATGGGAGTTAAGATGGGCACAGCCAGAAATGAGAAACTTAGTGGCCGTTTGAAAAGACTTATCAACCAACATAGAACTGGAGTCGTCAGTCGCTGGACACTGAGGGAATTGCTGAGGAGGGGATCTGAGCACCTATGGACATGTTCGGAGTGCAATGATGATGACCCGCAAATAACTCAATAACTCCATACACTATGTCCGGTCTGAAAGAATCTCTGTCTCTGGCCAGGTCTCCAATTTCTTCGGTTGTCATGTTCAAGGTCTCATTTATATCCTAAAAGCACCTTCTTCTTGGTCTGCCCCTGATGCATCGCCCATGAACTATATTTTCCATTATTGCTCTTTCATAACCATCATCATCATCTTCAATATTATATTATTATTATTTTATTACTATGACCATCATCGCTATTATCATCATTATTATACTTATCACATTATCATTATCATTATAATCACAATTTTCATTATAATTATTATTATCATCATTATAATCATTATCATCATTATCATTATTATGATCATTATTATGATCCTTCATGAGATTCAAGAAAATCGTTGTAACCAGCCCCTTCACTGTTCTGCGTCAAAGAATCTCTGGTTTGAGTCAACCAGTCACATTCAATTCATTATCCTATAGAAACCCGCTGATCTGTATCAATCAAGTATCTCGCGTTTTACTTAAGAACTGAACTTTTGACCTCTCTTATATCTCAAGTTTTGGGCCGATAGCTCAATTCTTGACCCAGTTTTCATGTCATCTTCTTTACACTTAGACGGGAATCTTTGACAACTATTGCATCTCTTATTTCTGTGATAATATCTTCTCTTGTATCTCTTATTTCTGTGATAAATAATATCTTCTCTTGTATCTCTTATTTCTGTGATAAATAATATCTTCTCTTGTATCTCTTATTTCTGTGATAAATAATATCTTCTCTTGTATCTCTTATTTCTGTGATAAATAATATCTTCTCCTGCATCTCTTATTTTTGTGATAAATAATATCTTCTCTTGTATCTCTTTTTTGTGATAAATAATATCTTCTCTTGCATCTCTTATTTTTGTGATAAATAATTTCTTCTCTTGCATCTCTTATTTTTGTGATAAATAATATCTTCTCTTGCATCTTTTATTTTTGTGATAAATAATTTCTTCTCTTGCATCTCTTATTTTTGTGATAATAATATCTTCTCTTGCATCTCTTATTTCTGTGATAATAACAACTCCTCTTGTATCTCTTCTTTCTGTGATAATATCATATTCTCTTGTATCTCTTATTTCTGTGATAAATAATATCTCATTGCATCTCTTATTTGCATGCCCAGATTTCAGCCGTAAATGTAGAATATATGTTGTTAGAAGTGAAAAAAAAATGAGAATTACTCAGTGTTAAGTAGAGTCAGTTCTGACACATGAAAGTCAGAGAATAGAGAACAGAGAAGAAGCGACAGAATTGTGGTTTTCACAGAAGAATGTTGAAGTACCATGGATGTTCTGAAAGAGAACAAAGCACAATGAAAACTTACTAACAACACTGGGATGGAACATTCATTACTTGCTGGAATATAACTGGAATATAACTGGAAACAAACCAGGAAGACAGTTATAGAAGGAGGCAATGAGACAAGAAACCAAACATTTTAATGGCACGGTGGGTTGTCAATAGAAGAACTGATAAATAATCGTCAACGGTAGGGACGAATAGCAAAGTGCTACTTAACAAGTTTGTATGGTGTAGAAACATTGATTATCATCATCAAGTACCGGGCCTGCTGGCGTAGGTGATCATGTCTCTCCACAACTTTCGATCTCGACAGCTATTTATCATTTCTGTTGTTGACCTTCTGCCAAGCCATTCTCTTAAGCTATCTGGTATTTTTTCTTTTTTGCTTCCCTCTATCTCTTCATACCTCAATTTTTCCTGTTGTTCTCTACTCATTACATGGCCATTGATGTTAATTAAGAAAACAGAGCAGATAGTTGACGCCTTTGAAATGTGGATCCATAGAACAAGTGGGAGAATTGGGTGGAAGTGAAAAAAAGACAAATAAGGAAGTTCTAAATCAGCTGAAATAACTCCATACACTATGTCCGGTCTGAAAGAATCTCTGTCTCTGGCCAGGTCTCCAATTTCTTCGGTTGTCATGTTCAAGGTCTCATTTATATCCTAAAAGCACCTTCTTCTTGGTCTGCCCCTGATGCATCGCCCATGAACTATATTTTCCATTATTGCTCTTTCATAACCATCATCATCATCTTCAATATTATATTATTATTATTTTATTACTATGACCATCATCGCTATTATCATCATTATTATACTTATCACATTATCATTATCATTATAATCACAATTTTCATTATAATTATTATTATCATCATTATAATCATTATCATCATTATCATTATTATGATCATTATTATGATCCTTCATGAGATTCAAGAAAATCGTTGTAACCAGCCCCTTCACTGTTCTGCGTCAAAGAATCTCTGGTTTGAGTCAACCAGTCACATTCAATTCATTATCCTATAGAAACCCGCTGATCTGTATCAATCAAGTATCTCGCGTTTTACTTAAGAACTGAACTTTTGACCTCTCTTATATCTCAAGTTTTGGGCCGATAGCTCAATTCTTGACCCAGTTTTCATGTCATCTTCTTTACACTTAGACGGGAATCTTTGACAACTATTGCATCTCTTATTTCTGTGATAATATCTTCTCTTGTATCTCTTATTTCTGTGATAAATAATATCTTCTCTTGTATCTCTTATTTCTGTGATAAATAATATCTTCTCTTGTATCTCTTATTTCTGTGATAAATAGTATCTTCTCTTGTATCTCTTATTTCTGTGATAAATAATATCTTCTCTTGTATCTCTTATTTCTGTGATAAATAATATCTTCTCCTGCATCTCTTATTTTTGTGATAAATAATATCTTCTCTTGTATCTCTTTTTTGTGATAAATAATATCTTCTCTTGCATCTCTTATTTTTGTGATAAATAATTTCTTCTCTTGCATCTCTTATTTTTGTGATAAATAATATCTTCTCTTGCATCTTTTATTTTTGTGATAAATAATTTCTTCTCTTGCATCTCTTATTTTTGTGATAATAATATCTTCTCTTGCATCTCTTATTTCTGTGATAATAACAACTCCTCTTGTATCTCTTCTTTCTGTGATAATATCATATTCTCTTGTATCTCTTATTTCTGTGATAAATAATATCTCATTGCATCTCTTATTTGCATGCCCAGATTTCAGCCGTAAATGTAGAATATATGTTGTTAGAAGTGAAAAAAAAATGAGAATTACTCAGTGTTAAGTAGAGTCAGTTCTGACACATGAAAGTCAGAGAATAGAGAAACAGAGAAGAAGCGACAGAATTGTGGTTTTCACAGAAGAATGTTGAAGTACCATGGATGTTCTGAAAGAGAACAAAGCACAATGAAAACTTACTAACAACACTGGGATGGAACATTCATTACTTGCTGGAATATAACTGGAATATAACTGGAAACAAACCAGGAAGACAGTTATAGAAGGAGGCAATGAGACAAGAAACCAAACATTTTAATGGCACGGTGGGTTGTCAATAGAAGAACTGATAAATAATCGTCAACGGTAGGGACGAATAGCAAAGTGCTACTTAACAAGTTTGTATGGTGTAGAAACATTGATTATCATCATCAAGTACCGGGCCTGCTGGCGTAGGTGATCATGTCTCTCCACAACTTTCGATCTCGACAGCTATTTATCATTTCTGTTGTTGACCTTCTGCCAAGCCATTCTCTTAAGCTATCTGGTATTTTTTCTTTTTGCTTCCCTCTATCTCTTCATACCTCAATTTTTCCTGTTGTTCTCTACTCATTACATGGCCATTGATATTAATTAAGAAAACAGAGCAGATAGTTGACGCCTTTGAAATGTGGATCCATAGAACAAGTGGGAGAATTGGGTGGAAGTGAAAAAAAGACAAATAAGGAAGTTCTAAATCAGCTGAAATGGAAGAACAACTTAACATAATTCGAAAAAGACATTGAAATTTTGTGGACATGTGAAGAGACATTCTAAAAGTCGTCTTGGAAGGGAAGGTAGATGATAGACGAGACAGACCAAGACTAAAGTGGACTAATAACATCAACAAGTGGACAGGTGAACCTATGACAACATGGACCATCAAGACAAGAGACAAAGTAAAATGGTGCTGCATGGTAGCCAACTTTCGATGTGGAGACGGCACCCAATGAAAAGAAATTGAAAGTTATGCAGAGGCGTGATCATCTATCAAACGCCAACTGACGTGAACTGGATAATGATGATGGAATTTAAATGATTGTGTATGTTATGGGCAGAGTAAGAATAATTGTTGCACAATAAAACACATAAAGCAAAATTATTATCGATATTAAACATAGAAAATGGAGATGTACGCAACATACTATAATCTGCGAATGGAAACATGTATAGATCAACTCCTAGCCTGTAATATAATTCTGTGAAGGCGAACAGCAGCAAGACTATCTTTAGCACAAATGAATGGAAACTAGATGCAGGGCCAAGCAAAATTCACATTTGAAATGTAGACATAATAACAGACATCAGAAGCGACTTTTTGAGCAAGCACATCAAACAGGATCTATATTCCTTGTGAATATCGACATCGGCTGCTGCTCGGTTCTAGAATGTCTGAATGTATCCGGCATCCCCACAGCAGACTGCGTTGGTTGGCGTGTATTTTTATCTTCTCGTTGCGCAATACCAGGTCACGACAGGCGCGCGCGAGGTGACCCACTGACACACTGGCACATTTCCCGGTGCGGGAAGTTCAGAAGCGTCGCTGTGGTTGGCTGTAATAAAGTGCAAAGTACAGCCGTTGTGACCGTCCGTGGAGGGTATCGTTAAATGTAGAGTAGTTGTGATATCCGAATAGAAGAGAGACCGGGGCACAAATATTTTCTGTCGTAAATAAGTAAGTGAAAATGTAGTTTTAACTACATGTTTTGATAGCACGGTTTACGGTCTAAAACAAGCTATAAAATACATAAAAGCCAATTCTTAATCTGAGCTTGTTTTTCTCTTCTACTTTTCATTCTCCTCGTCTTCGAATCATAGACAACAGGACAACAGACAAGAAAATTGCTCTAGGCTGTAGAAATGTGGTTTTACTGAAGAATAGTGAGAATGTCATGGGCAGCTAACAAGAGTAATGAAAACATTCTGAAGGAGGCCAAAGCAAAAAGAGAGCGAATTTCCAATAATAGGAAGAAACAATCGGTTTTTTTTTTTGGGTCGTGCAATGAGAAGGGACCAACTGGAACATATTTGTAACAACTGGGAAAACTGAGGGAGGAAGAGATAGAAGGAAGCAAAGAGAAAATATACCAGGCAGCGTAAGAGAATGGCTTGGCAGAAGGTCAACAACAGAAATGATAAATAACTGTTGAGATCGAAAGTTGTGAAGCGACATGATCACATACGCCAGCAGGCATGGTACTAGATGATGATGTTCAGCAGTATGCAAGACCAGAAAGGTGAATGTCCTCATGAATGTCTCTAACTTGAAGTCTGTCCTCAGTTGTTAACTCCTCCACAATTACATATTTAACGGACATGTTTTAGAGTATGCAGACAGATAGTAGCACTGAGCCTATTCATTAACTGTATAGTGTATATGTGCCACATTTTCATTTGTGGGTACCATCGCCGATAAGGTTGACACGTTCCTTCTTCAGATGGGAAAGTTTGTCTTGTCCATCTGTTAGTCTAGTTGTTCAATTCCATTTTATGTTTATTTTATAATTGTGTCATCTGTCTACATCGTGACTGGGGATATCTTTCAGACATTCTATAGGTTGTTGATGCTTTTTAAGTTTTTGTTTAATCTATGGAGCACCCATTAAGTAGTTCGCAATGTGCCATAGAAGAGTCAATGATATGATTATTGTTTTTTAGGTAACTAAATGGCAAGACATTTATAATATCAGTAACAGGGACTCATAGCTGGTTATTTGTGTTAGGATCAGCGACCAACATCTGACCAAGACCCTACTCCACCTCCCCGAAACGCCTCTGAAAATAAACAACTCTAACCAAGAAAATAAAATTCAAGAAGGAAGGTAATCCGGTACTCAAAATTGCCTTGCTAAAGACGGATATTCTGGGTCGAAAGGCAGACAATATCGCAGCTTTCTCTAAACGACAACACAACGTACCTACGCTCATTTAACGCCCTTTAAGGGATGGCAATAAGGGAAGTATCCATTAGGCAAAGGAAGAAGGTTAAACAAGGATTAAAGGAAATCAAATAGATATTGGTGCATTATATCTAGTTGGCATCGTTTCTCGTCGATTTGTCTGTGTAGTGTCGCCTACACCAGTGATACACAGCGTTATAAAGGGCGGTCCTGCGCAAATGTTTCCCAGGAAATTACTTCTGTTTTGACATTCATAAAACACATTGACAAAGTCATTCATGCGGTCTTTCTGACTATCGCCTTGTCCCTTGCCCTTCTTGAGACTTCGGGATATTTTATTTTCAAGATGCGCTTGTAACGCGCGACCTCTTTATTTCTTCTCTTATAGACACTGCCACAGACATACTGACATAACATTTAATATGTGTGAGTAATTAACATACACAAACACATATACAAGAGATAATGATATTTGAACGAAGTGAATTATTAGATTAAAATACCTCTCGAAATAATTAGAATTTATTTAGTTGTGGAGGAAATTTATGTAGACAGATCTCGATTAGATGAATTTTTGTGACAATATTTCACGTTTTTTTTCAGACATTAAATATAGTCCATATTCTGACCGACGGCTTCCAGGTTCACCCAGTAAATGGGTACCGGATTTTTTTCTGAGAAAGTACAGTGGCACGGGCGTAATACCGACCACATTACCCCAAAAATCATGTGCTGAAGGTCTCTAAAAATTATGGTCACTAACACCATATTCCCTATACGTCACGTGGCGTGACGGGTCACTAACACCATATTCTCTTTACGTCACGTGGCGTGACGGGTCGGGTCACTAACACCATATTCCCTATACGTCACGTGGCGTGACGGGTCACTAACACCATATTCTCTTTACGTCACGTGGCGTGACGGGTCGGGTCACTAACACCATATTCCCTATACGTCACGTGGCGTGACGGGTCACTAACACCATATTCCCTATACGTCACGTGGCGTGACGGGGTTCTCAACTTTTTAAATGACGTAGCTAGTCCTTTTTTGACTGTTCTTGTCTGGCTGTAGTGACCACGGGGGCCTACTGAGAGTGGTGTAAGTTCTGGGGACAGAAGTGTTGATGAGCTCGGTAGCTGTTTTTTCTGAATTGTGCCGTGGATGATGGCGAAGGTAGGACGTACGTCTGCGATGCTTTGCTAGGACCCCTTGATTTGTGACAGGCTCAACGATGACAGTCTTGTGGTGGATAAGTCCGTTGTAGCGAAATATGCCGCAAGCTCATGCCTTGTTCGATGCTGTCGAGTAGAGATGAGGCATTGTTCCTACTGATGAGCATTTTCCAGCTTGTGTTTGTTCCTGCTCGTCATTTATTATCTCTAACAAACAATGCTGTTGTCTCGGTGATGTTTTGTCGATCATTAGTGTTTCAATGGTGAAGAAAACTGTTGCTGCTATATTTTCGTACAGCCTAGAGTTCTACAAATATTAATGATTAATTTAAGTGCCACTGAAACAGTTGTTACTTATACAACTTAAGAGTAGTCAATGCTATTTATAGTTCTATTTAGATTTTACAATTATTTCAGGCTTCTCTTTCATTACTTTATTAACACGTTCAATGTGAAAGGCAGTGGTTACATCCCTTTATAAGTTAATCATTTCTACGTTTAAGAAATTAACTTATAACTGTACTTTATCAACAGCATTCACACCACCCCCCTCCCCGGTTAACTTTGTAGGTTATTTCTTTCTGTTTTTTTTTTTTTCATCAAAAGGAACGTGCTGAATTGAAGATGTTTCTGTGTCGCACGAGGGACGTTCGAGGGCTAAATAACTCTTTTAAATATTTTTGGCTTGTTTTTTAAAATCTCTTGTGTTCACTAAATCTATTGTTTTCTAAATAATTATTAACATTTATACATTTGTATCAGAACACTGTTTTCATTTGCTTTATATTCGTTTATTTCTTTGTTAAATGTTGCGTTTGCTTAATATTGATTGGGAAAAAAGTAATTTTTTGAAGGGAAATTACAAGGTAAAAGTGACAGAGACAGACCAAGACTAACATGGTCGAGTAACATCAAAAGGTGGAAAAGTCAGCTTATGACAACCTGCACCATCAAAACAAGAGACAGAGCGGAATGGCGCTCCATGGTTACCAACCTTCGATGCGGAGACGGCACTCAATGATGACGATGATTTAATTTTTATTGATTATATGGGAATAATTTTTTGTTTCCTGGTCCATTGTCTTTTTTATGCTCAATGAAAGTAACGATTTCTCAATGCATCTTTTTTATGCTCAACGAAAGTAACGATTTCTCAATGCATCTTTTTTATGCTCAATGAAAGTAACGATTTCTCAATGCATCTTTTTTGTGCTCAATGAAAGTAACGATGTCTCAATGCATCTTTTTTATGCTCAACGAAAGTAACGATTTCTCAATGCATCTTTTTTATGCTCAATGAAAGTAACGTTTTCTCAGTGCATCTTTCTCAATATTAACGTTAATGAAACACAAACATTGTGCGACAATAAAATTGTTGTTTACTTTTAACATTTGCGTCTACGGTGAATGTAGGGTTTTCTCAACTCAATATTTGTTAACATTTTTTAACGAAATGAAAGTAAATAAACATGGATCGCAGAATTACATGGATAAATCAGATAGATAAAGCAAACAAAAGAAGCAGAAAAAGAGCAGCTATTATTATGAAGAAATTAGCTGGAACGGAATGGGGAGCAGACAGCAATATTTTGAAACGGCCAGTCCTAGAGTCTGGAGTCACAGCTTTGTCTACAACGTCCAAATCAGTTTAGAAAAGTTCACAGAACACAAAACCAGGCTGCCCCTGTCATCACTGGTGCTATGAAACTAGTACCTATAGAGATACTAGAAACAGTAAAACTAAATTAATATAACAAATATCAATGCAGAAAAATATTTAGAAACTAAAATGCCATTTGTTGATGTAAAATGTTATTAGACCATATCAAACTACATGTATATCTTTATCATTAATTAATTCATTCATTCATGTTGGTTGTTCGGTTAACTCTCTTCGCTGTCACGTATTTTGTTCTACCCTAAAACACTAAACTTCTCTATATCGGTGCATACCCAGATACATCCGCCACGTATTTCAAGTGTCTTCTCTTTAGCTGATTCTGTAAACGTCACATAAAGCAGCTAAGAAACAAGTCTTGTCTTGGATTCTAAGGTTGTCGTTTTTTTGTTTTGTTTTGTTTCCTTGGGAACGCACGATCCGTCAAACCTCAAAGCGATGTCTTTCGTGGTTATATTGGACCGTAATTGTCACACAAATTGTAATGAAACCTACTTTTATATTAATTTGTAATTTTAAGAGAATACCAGACAGATTTAACTAGAGAGAGATATTAAATTATGATCTGAGAACTCGGGTAATGGGGCGGGGATGCGAAGGGAGAGAGGAGTACTCACCAGTCACAGGCGTATGGGGTAATGATATGGGAATGATACGGGTTAATGATATGGGGTAATGATGCTAGTTTAATGATGCCTAGATGCCACAGTTTTCAACGAAAGTAAATGCATAAAGCGTGACTTGGCTGAGATCCCTACATTTCTTCAACAAGTCGTTGGTACACATGTATTGGAGGTGGGTGAAACCTGAAATCATGGAAATCCGAGAAAAAAGCGGCGCAAATTAGGGGAGTTAAACATGAACAAACGACTGCTACTTCTACTAGTAGTACCATACCACTGCTACTATTACTACTAGTACCATAACACTACTACTACTAGTTGTACTAAAGGTAATACCATAACGTGCCACTACTACTACTAGTACCTTACCGCTGCTGCTAAATATTTGTATATTAACTACATGTATCTCCTTATACATTTTGGTATTGTTGTTTGTTGTTCCAGCTGAAGGCCTCCTTGGCCGAAACGTCGTTCTACATTTGTTTTGTTTCTCACCTACGTAAAGCAGTTACCATATCACTTCTTCCTCTTGTTAATGCCCTTCACAATAAACATTAACACACTATGTCAGCAAACGTCAGCGGACGATTCAACACACTACGTCAGCAAACGTCAGCGGACGATTCAACACACTACGTCAGCAAACGTCAGCGGACGATTCAACACACTACGTCAGCAAACGTCAGCGGACGATTCAACACACTACGTCAGCAAACGTCAGCGGACGATTCAACACACTACGTCAGCAAACGTCAGCGGACGATTCAACACACTACGTCAGCAAACGTCAGCGGACGATTCAACACACTACGTCAGCAAACGTCAGCGGACGATTCAACACACTACGCCAGCAAACGTCAGCGGACGATTCAACACACTACGCCAGCAAACGTCAGCGGACGATTCAACACACTACGTCAGCAAACGTCAGCGGACGATTCAACACACTACGTCAGCAAACGTCAGCGGACGATTCAACACACTACGTCAGCAAACGTCAGCGGACGATTCAACACACTACTCCAGCAAACGTCAGCGGACGATTCAACACACTACTCCAGCAAACGTCAGCGGACGATTCAACACACTACTCCAGCAAACGTCAGCGGACGATTCAACACACTACTCCAGCAAACGTCAGCGGACGATTCAACACACTACCCCAGCTTTCCCCGAGAGAAGTTAAGAAAAAAAATAAACTGAATCAGACCTTAAAGGACTAGAAAGAAAAAGTCAATTCCTTTAACAACATCCTGTCATGGACATTCAATCATTGCATGAAAAAGTCAATTCCTTTAACAACATCCTGTCATGGACATTCAATCATTGCATGAAAAAGTCAATTCCTTTAACAACATCCTGTCATGGACATTCAATCATTGCATGAAAAAGTCAATTCCTTTAACAACATCCTGTCATGGACATTCAATCATTGCATACAACAAGGGACAGGATTGAGCAACCTACACGGTCTAATGTACACCTGTTGACGTACATGTATTTCAAACATAAACACAAACACATTAATACACATACCTGGGATACCACAATTGCAAGCATAAGAAAGTGATGTTTGCTTCACTTCACAAATGTCTTACTTCTTCATGTCAGCGTGTAGCCAGTGGGCGTGCATGCGTTGTGTCGCTAGTTTACGACATCGCCGCCATACCTGCGCCTCTCGCTTCGACACATCTGTTTTAAGCATGGATAAGTTCATTGAGTGCCGTCTCCGCATCAAAAGTTGGCTACCATGGAGCGCCATTCTGCTATGTCTCTTGCTTTGATGGTGTAGGTTGTCATAGGCTTACTTGTCCATCTTTTGATGTTACTTGTCCATATTAGTCTTGGTCTGCCTCTGTATCTTACTTTTATCTTAAGAGCTGTTCTCTTTTCATTGTTAGTTGTTGTAAGGCTTCATCTTCTGTTTTCTTTTCTTTCCATCCAATTTTTTCTATTCTTATATAAATCTACATTTCAAAGGTTTCAATTTTTTGTTCTGTTTTCTTGTCTAATGTCCATGTTTCTGCACCATGCACGAATACCGAGAAGATATAACATTTTGCTGTTCTTAGGTTAGGGTTCTTTAACATGCACACAGGACCTCCTGTTTTTCGCCGTTTTTCGAGAGGGTTAGACATCGGATCTCACTACCAGAGATGACTAGACATCGGATCTCACTACCCAGAAATGACTAGACAACGGATCTCACTACCCAGAAAGGGCTAGACATCGGATCTCACTACCCAGAGATGACTAGACATCGGATCTCACTACCCAGAGATGACTAGACAACGGATCTCACTACCCAGAGAGGGCTAGACATCAGATCTCACTACCCAGAGATGACTAGACAACGGATCTCACTACCCAGAGATGACTAGACAACGGATCTCACTACCCAGAGATGACTAGACATGGGATCTCACTACCCAGAGATGACTAGACATCGGATCTCACTACCCAGAAATGACTAGACAACGGATCTCACTACCCAGAGAGGGCTAGACATCAGATCTCACTATCCAGAGATGGCTAGACATCAGATCTCACTACCCAGAGATGACTAGACAACGGATCTCACTACCCAGAGATGACTAGACAACGGATCTCACTACCCAGAGATGACTAGACAACGGATCTCACTACCCAGAGATGACTAGACATGGGATCTCACTACCCAGAGATGACTAGACATGGGATCTTACTACCCAGAGATGACTGGACATGGGATCTTACTACCCAGAGATGACTAGACATGGGGTCTCACTACCCAGAGATGACTAGACATGGGATCTCACTACCCAGAGAGCGAGTGAGAGTAAAGCCAGGAAGAAACTACGGATTCTATTTTTGAACAATTTCCCACCGCCTGTGGTTGGAATCGAATCCAGGACCTTCCTATCCAGAGTTCGACGTCTTACCTCTAGACCAGCCAATACCCTTATTCATCATCATCATCATCAAGCGCCATATCGGTTGGCGTAGGCGATCATGTCCTTCCACATTCTTCTATCTACAGTGCATCGTATCAGTTCTGTTGTTGACTGTTTTCCATGCCATGATACCAAGCTATCCAGTATTTTCTCTTTTTGTCGTCCACGATCTCTCTGTATCCCCTTATTAGTTCCTTGAAATAAAACAATTGATAGCGTGTTGAGAATATGTTTGGCATGTGTTGAGAATATGTTTGGCATGTGTTGAGAATATGTTTGGCATGTGTTGAGAATATGTTTGGCATGTGTTGAGAATATGTTTGGCATGTGTTGAGAATATGTTTGGCATGTGTTGAGAATATGTTTGGCATGTGTTGAGAATATGTTTGGCATGTGTTGAGAATATGTTTGGCATGTGTTGAGAATATGTTTGGCATGTGTTGAGAATATGTTTGGCATGTGTTGAGAATATGTTTGGCATGTGTTGAGAATATGTTTGGCATGTGTTGAGAATATGTTTGGCATGTGTTGAGAATATGTTTGGCATGTGTTGAGAATCTGTTTGGCATGTGTTGAGAATATGTTTGACATGTGTTGAGAATATGTTTGGCATGTGTTGAGAATATGTTTGGCATGTGTTGAGAATATGTTTGGCATGTGTTGAGAAAAGATAAAAAAAAAAAGAACTTCTCAAACAGACTCTTCTATGGGAACCATCAGGATACAGAAAAGAGGAAGACTTAGAGAGCCACCGAAAAAAATAACACTGGTAAGAGAAGCAAAATTAGGTGGCATAGACGCATTTGATAAGATCGTACATCTCTCCCATAATAGTGATGGATGAGAAAAAATGCTAGGAGCGCTTTGCAACGTCTAGCGCCGCTAGAAAGATGAAGATTCGCTGAGAGATGCGGCGGTAGACGAGTGAACTGACTTGTTGAAGACAAGAGGTAGCTTTTCATCTCAATCGACCTCTTCTGGGTTTACCAAATGTTGAAAAAGTATTCTAGATTTTTAATGGGAAAGAAACCCTTCTGGACTAGCGTTGAACACATTACCTCAACAAATCTCGGTAGTCGAACAATATAGACACTAACACCATATTCCTTATACCCCACACTCGACCGGTGTCATTTCTTGCGCAGTTAAATGTTAAAGTTATTTCATTACACACGCCGAGGCGTCAGGTTGAATATGTTGAGCATAAAACGGCGATGACCCAGACACCGGGAATATAAAGTACACATTTAACCGATGTCTGGGACTGAAAATAAACTCCAGACACCAACGATGTTTTAGGAAGTTACAAATTTGCTCATTTTGCTCAGGCTAAGTTTGATGCAAGATGAGACCAGAACTCTTAAGAAGATTAGCCAGTTTGGGCATTACAAAGTAATACATGTTTTATAATATAACGCGAAAATTAACGACAGACCATATCTGAAATAATGGAGAGTGAGAGTAGTAAGTAACAGTAAGAGTAGTAAGTAGTAAGCAGATTGTATACGAATTATTCTTCTTGATCAAAATCGTCTTCATCTTCGTTGTCGGCGTCTTCTTCTTCAGTTATGAACTTTCATGTCATCTATCAGATAATTCAGTTGATGATAGTCACAGATCAACAATTTATGGAGGGTTCACCTTCAACAAGGGAGGTCACATAATTCAAGTAACTTGAAAAAAAAAAAACTTTGTCAAATCGAAGGACTGAGTACGAAAGGCCGTATAAAAAAATGGAAACAAATTCCAAGAATTCCAAGAAAGAAAGAACCCAACCGATTTGCGTAAAATGAATTATATATTAAAGCCTACACATTTCAGAAGAAAAAATAACCCGAACATTTTTTGACAGTATGTTCAGCACCACGTCAGATCGACTTTCCTTCATAGAAAAATTGTTCAGCAAAAATTTAGAAGTCCTCAAGGTATTGAACCCAAGCAGTTACTGTATCAAATAAACATCAAAGACATTGGGCAGCTAGACTAAGAGAAAAACAAGGCAATACAAAGTTTCAACAAAAGCCTTTCTGAGGTATAGCAAACAAACATTTCAAACACAACAATCAGTAGAAGTAAGATTAATGACGGTGAGAGAGGTGACAACCAAACACAACAATCAGTAGAAGTAAGATTAATGACGGTGAGAGAGGTGACAAACAAACACTTCAAACACAACAATTAGTAGAAGTAAGATTAATGACGACGAGAGAGGTGACAAACAAGCACACTAATCAGTAGAAGTAAGATTAATGACGGTGAGAGAGGTGACAATCGAACACAACAATCAGTAGAAGTAAGATTAATGACGATGAGAGAGGTGACAAACAAACACAACAATCAGTAGAAGTAAGATTAATGACGATGAGAGAGGTGACAAACAAACACAACAATCAGTAGAAGTAAGATTAATGACGGTGAGAGAGGTGACAAACAAACACAACAATTAGTAGAAGTAAGACTTATGACGGTGAGAGAGGTGACCAATAAACACAACAATTAGCAGAAGTAAGACTTATGACGGTGAGAGAGGTGACCAATAAACACAACAATTAGCAGAAGTAAGACTTATGACGGTGAGAGAGGTGACAAACAAACACAACAATTAGTAGAAGTAAGACTTATGACGGTGAGAGAGGTGACCAATAAACACAACAATTAGCAGAAGTAAGATTAATGACGATGAGAGAGGTGACAAACAAACACAACAATTAGTAGAAGTAAGATTAATGACGATGAGAGAGGTGACAAACAAACACAACAATTAGCAGAAGTAAGATTAATGACGATGAGAGAGGTGACCAATAAACACAACAATTAGCAGAAGTAAGATTAATGACGATGAGAGAGGTAACAAACAAACACAACAATAAGTAAAAGTAAGAATAATGACGTTGAGAGAGGTGACAAACAAACACTTCAAACACAACAATTAGTAGAAGTAAGACTAATGACGATGAGAGAGGTGACAAACAAACACAACAATAAGTAAAAGTAAGAATAATGACGGTGAGAGAGGTGACAAACAAACACTTCAAACACAACAATCAGTAGAAGTAAGACTAATGACGGTGAGAGAGGTGACAAACAAACACTTCAAACACAACAATCAGTAGAAGTAAGATTATGGCAATGAGAGAGGTGACAAACAAGCACAACAATCAGTAGAAGTAAGACTAATGACGGTGAGAGAGGTGACAAACAAACAAAACAATCAGTAGAAGTAAGACTAATGACGGTGAGAGAGGTAACAAACAAACACAACAATCAGTAGAAGTAAGACTAATGACGGTGAGAGAGGTAACAAACAAACACAACAATCAGTAGAAGTAAGACTAATGACGGTGAGAGAGGTAACAAACAAACACAACAATCAGTAGAAGTAAGATTAATGACGGTGAGAGAGGTGACAAACAAGCACAACAATTAGTAGAAGTAAGACTAATGACGGTGAGAGAGGTGACAAACAAACACAACAATCAGTAGAAGTAAGATTAATGACGGTGAGAGAGGTGACAAACAAACACAACAATTAGTAGAAGTAAGACTAATGACGGTGAGAGAGGTGACAAACAAACACAACAGTTAGTAGACGTAAGACTAATGACGGTGAGAGAGGTGACAAACAAACACAACAATTAGTAGAAGTAAGACTAATGACGGTGAGAGAGGTGACAAACAAACACAACAATCAGTAGAAGAAATTTATTCAGTAGATGAAAGTTATAAATGCGAAAGAGCATATTAATCTCCTCACACAAATTATCCTCCATCTCCTCACACAAATTATCCTCCATCTCCTCACACAAATTATCCTCATATCTTCACACAAATTATCCTCATCTCTTCACGCAAATTATTCTCCATCTCCTCACACAAATTATCCTCCATCTCCTCACACAAATTATCCTCATCTCTTCACGCAAATTATCCTCCATCTCCTCACACAAATTATCCTCCACCTCCTCACATTAATTATTCTCCATCTCCTCACACAAATTATTCTCCATTTCATTACACAAATTATTCTCCATTTCATTACACTAATTATTCTCCATCTCCTCACACTAATTATTCTCCATCTCCTCACACTAATTATTCTCCATCTCCTCACACTAATTATTCTCCATCTCCTCACACTAATTATTCTCCATCTCCTCACACTAATTATTCTCCATCTCCTCACACAAATTATTCTCCATTTCATTACACTAATTATTCTCCATCTCCTCACACTAATTATTCTCCATCTCCTCACACTAATTATTCTCCATCTCCTCACACTAATTATTCTCCATCTCCTCACACTAATTATTCTCCATCTCCTCACACTAATTATTCTCCATCTCCTCACACTAATTATTCTCCATCTCCTCACACAAATTACTTCAATAGTATATGAGTAACCAGCCTGGTAACGAAACAGAAGATGCAGATTTCTCGCTCAAGTTGTTACTTCTTGCTCTCTTGCTTCCTTTTCATCTTCAAACTTTGACTTCAGTTATTTCTAGAATCCTCTTGCACCAATTCTCTTTATATTTGTTCTCCAACAACACAAATTTGCTATCATATTCCACATGCAGACATGTCTCTCCTGTCTATCTACTAGATTCTACAGTACTCTAGACCCCTTTGTACGTTAATTTTGAAAATAAAAGCTGAAAGAAAGCGGCGATAAGCCCAAAACTATGGACGCAACATACACTTTTCTTTTAATTGACAGTATGAGTTTTCTCCATATATATGTTTTGAGGTAATGCAGTCGGTATTACGCCCGTGCTGCTTTACTTTCCCAGAAAAAATCCGGTACCTATTTAAGGCTGGTTGAACAGAAAGCCGTCGGTTGGGATCGAACCAAACCTCTTGTCCTTTGTAGTCCAGTTCACTAACCACTGAGCTATCGCGGCTCCCAGCATGTTGACGCTATACGAATATCTGTAACTCAGCTCATTTGTTTGTGTGCGCGCGCGCGTGTGTGTGCGTGTATGCATGTATGTGGGCGTGTGTGTGTATGCACGTATGTGTGCGTGTATGCACGTATGTGTGCGTGTGTGTGTATGCACGTATGTGTGCGTATGCACGTATGTGTGCGTGTGTGTGTATGCACGTATGTGTGCGTGCGTGCGTGTGTGTAAGTAAAGCAAAAGTTGTGCCCGATGCCTTGCTAGGCAGATGAGATATATGATGCTAGTGACTATATTTTTCAGTGACCGCGGCACATTCTTGGGCGATGTGGTCGGTAACACGCCAGGCCGCCTTTACTTCTGAGAGAAATATCTTATACCCATTCTTAGATGTTGAGTGAACCTCGGAGCTTTGTCAGCCTAAATAAAAGATTTCCTCTAGTGAGAAGCACTTATATGCAACATATGTGTATGTAACAAAACTGGCGGGAAATGTGAACGATTATTGAAACAAACAAAAAAAAAAATAATCAATCCAACAACAAAACAATCTATTACTGCACTGTTAACTTGCCTCGTTTGATGCTGTATGTTTTTTTTTCCGGGTATTTGTAAATTACTCTTTTCGCTTCATTATTTTCGATTTCTCACATATCGACTTTTTCAATAAATCAGCACCGTTTGTGACACTTTTCGTTTAGTTCAACTATTGCGATGCAATTTCAAGATGTAATTGGGTCTTTATACACTGTTTATGTAGTCATACAAGATGTAATAGAATAAAATAACTACCTCATAAAGGTATGCATGTGTTTCTGTGGATACAATTTGATACTTTTTGATATAAAAAGTGTGGCAAATCAAACCAAATGTTTCGATCATTTTCTGTTCATCATCAAATCATAAAAAACGCCCTTAAACATAAAATCATGGGCGTGTCCCGTCAGCCACATTGTAAGGCGACAACTTATTATTTCTTTTCATGAAAGTATTGATCCCAAGAAAAGGGACTGCACTGTTAGATGTTACTGAGTTTATTCACATTTGCTGATAGAACAAAATTGCAACCTAATGATTAAAACATACAGCAGAGCTGTGACAAATATGTTCTAATGTAACTATAAACAGTTGTAAGCTAAAACATACAGCAGAGCTGTGACAATAATGTTCTAATGTAGCTATAAAAAGTTGTAAGCTAAAACATACAGCAGAGCTGTGACAGTAATGTTCTAATGTAACTATAATCAGTTGTAAGCTAAAACAAACAGCAGAACTGTGACAGTAATGTTCTAATGTAACTATAATCAGTTGTAAGCTAAAACATACAGCAGAGCTGTGACAGTAATGTTCTAATGTAACTATAATCAGTTGTAAGCTAAAACAAACAGCAGAACTGTGAAAGTAATGTTCTAATGTAACTATAATCAGTTGTAAGCTAAAACATACAGCAGAGCTGTGACAGTAATGTTCTAATGTAACTATAATCAGTTGTAAGCTAAAACATACAGCAGAACTGTGACAGTAATGTTCTAATGTAACTATAATCAGTTGTAAGCTAAAACAAACAGCAGAACTGTGACAGTAATGTTCTAATGTAACTATAATCAGTTGTAAGCTAAAACATACAGCAGAGCTGTGACAGTAATGTTCTCATCGTCATCAAGTACCGTCTCCGCATCGAAGTCTGCCTGCCATGAAGCGCCATTCTGCTCTGTCTTTTGCTTTGATAATACAGGTTGTCATAGGCTGACTTGTCCAAGTAAAGTTCTAATGTAACTATAAACAGTTATAAGCTAAAACAAGCAACACAACTCTGATAGTCATCATCATCAAGTACCGGGCCTGCTGGCGTAGGTGATCATGTCTCTCCACAATTTTCGATCTCGACAGTTATTTATCATTTTTGTTGTTGACCTTCTGCCAAGCCATTCTCTTAAGCTGTCTGGTATTTTTTCTCTTTGCTTCCCTCTGTCTCTTCGTCCCTCAATTTTCCCAGTTATTTGTTTCTTCCTAATATTGGAAATTAGTTCTCTTTCTGCTTTGGCCTCTTTCAGAATGTTTTCATTACTATTCTTAGCTGTCTATGGTATTCTCACTGTTTTCTTCCACATTTCTACAGACTCCAGTGATTTTCTTGTTTGATGTCTTATTGTCCATGATTCACATCCATATGTTAAGATTGACTCTAAATAACATTTAAGAATTATTTTTCTTGTTTCGATTGTCAAAAATGGATTGCATAGTATCTTCCTCATTTTTTGGAAAGCTGCTTTTGCCTGAGCCTGCATCTCACCTCTTTTGTACATCTTCCGTCTGAGGTTAACAAAGTTCCCAAATATTTAAATTTATTTACCTGTTTTAATATTGTTCCATCTGTCTTTATTCTGCACTGAGATGATGTCTTTTTCTTTGTTGTTACCATTACCTCTGTCTTTTTTATATTAAGGCTGAGTCCTTTAAGTCTTTGATAGTAATGTACCAATAAATAGTTATCCGCTAAAGCAAACAGCAGATGTGTGACCGTAATGTTCTAATGTATATCTAATGTACCTATAAACAGTTATAAACAGCAGTGCTATAGCAGTAATAATGTACCTATAAACAGTTATAAACAGCAGTGCTATAGCAGTAATAATGTACCTATAAACAGTTATAAACAGCAGTGCTATAGCAGTAATAATATGCCTATTAAAAATATGCCTATAAAAAATCACACGACTAGGTTTCCTCTCGGGCCGAAGACAGCACATAGAGCGGAAGTCCTAGTTCTCCACGATTGCCGATCTGCTGCTAGTTCTTGTACGGCTTTGTTGTGTTTTAGTCCCATTATTCTTCCTTAGTAGTTGTTCTGCACAGCGATGCTCTTGGTCTGCCTTGTTACTTTTACCAGATAGTCTCCACATGACTGCCTGATGGGGAAGTCTTTCTTCATTCATTCTCAGCACATGACCGATGTATTTTCAACGCTGTCGACTTATAAAGCTCGACACGAATGAGTGTAGGTCCTATAATCTTGTCCCGTATCAATGATCATTGTTTTCTTGTTGTTTTCCTCGTTTGTCGCCTTGAGCCACGAATATTGAAAACTGCTGGTGATCAATATACCATTTTTGACTTCTTTTTTCTGTCCTCATTTGCCTTTTAGCGTCGAGGGGAGGTACATTCCGTTGGCCTCACCTGATGAAATGTGTTATACGAATGTTAGGAAACAGCCAGAGTGGTAAGATCACAAATGAACAACTTATAAAAAGCTAGGAATCATTCCCGCCATAGAATACATAAAGAAACAACAGATAAAATTGATTGGTTAACGTGATAAAACAGAAAGACCAAAACACGACACAACAAGTCATTAATAAACTTTGCGAGAACATCAGCCTCAAGGGGCGACCATGAAAAAGATGAATAGATGGGACAATAGAAACACGATGGCTGATGAGGTCAGTGAAAACTATAGGATTCCTGCTTCAATGAGGGAACTAGATGCGTTGGGTGTTATTCTGTCGATGACACGGCGCTAAAGTAAATTTTTGAAGTGAAATTGTATGACTGGAGACAAGGCGGCCGGCAGCAACAGAGTTGTAAGCTGATAGGGACGGGAAGCTGATGCTTGCGCTAGGATTGGTGAATCAGAACCATACTAATCGTACACCACCTCTTCGCGGTGCCTCTAGTAATAGATTAACTAGTCTGTTTTGATCAAGCGAGTAGGGATCGAAGAGAAAAGGCAACCTGGTAAACAAAAATGTCGTGCTGAAGTCGGATGTGATTTGGGTCGAAAGGTGTAAAAGAACCACAAAACAGCGTATCTACACCCGCTTAACGTCCTTTTAAAAAACGGATCCACTCTTAACAATCAGGTGAACGCCAGGCACAGCTGTTTCTCATTGATGCTTTAGTTAATTTCCCCATTTGTGTCTTCCCAACAAGATAACATGCACCTATTTCTTCTCATTAATTTCAAAGTGATTGGACGCTGCTGCGTTTTAAATGTTAAACAAAAATTATGGTTTTTAAAAATGAGTACTCCCTGAAACTTTCATATTTGTCAATCATTGATCTTTTTGTTACGAGCTTTTACTACCAAAATATAATTCCCAGATAAATATCTACTTTAGCCATTTTTTGGCCATGTAAAGAGAAGAGAACAGCTGGAATATATTGTGACAACAGGGACAATTGAGGGACGAAGAGATAGAGGGAAGGAAAGAGAAAAGATACAACACAGCTTAAGAGAATGGCTTGGCAGAAGGTCAACAACAGAAATGATAAATAACTGCCGAGATCGAAAATTGTGGAGAGACATGATCACCTACGCCAGCAGGCCCGGTACTTGATGATGATGATGATGTCACAAATTGAAACCACTTCCAAAAAGTACCAGTTTTAAGAATGAGGGGAATGTAGTAGACTCAAGACATCTTCATCCATAAATGCTGCCAAATTTCCAAGATTAGAACTAAAATGTCACTTTGAGATATAAACAAACAGCCGTGCAGAACGAACGAGAAATACTGTTCTAGTGACATACATCATTTACAACATCATTTACGTAATCATTTACATCATTTATAACATCATTTACAATTTAATTTGCGGAACGATTTACACCATCATTTACGGAATCATTTACAGATAATTTACCTCGCACTATTTGTCTTTTAGTTTATTTCATATATTTTTCTTAATTACTAATATTATCTATAATCATGTTTTAATTTATAGTAAAGTAGTTGCGTATCTTCTTTTTATTTATTTAAAATCATAGCCATAACACATCTAATTATATTCTATCAACATAATCTCATACTATCTATCTCAGTGATGTGTATATGTGAAAGACAACTGGAATTGTTTGGACACATGAAGAGACACAATACCCTTCTAAAAGTCAATTTGGAAGGGCAGGTAAATATTGTCACAATTACGATGCAGAATTCCAAGCAATAAAATTGGCAATAGAAAAACTACAAAACAGTAATTTTAGCCCACATCCTGTAGTGCATTTAGCAGATGTAAGATCAGCACTCCAGGCACTATAATCTTAGCTGACAGCCTGCATTGTTTTTAACAGATGCAAAATCAGAACTCCAGACACTACAATCTTAGTCCATAGCCTGTAGTATTTTAACTGATGTAAGATCGGCACTTCCGGCACTACAATCTTAGTCCATAGCCTGTAGTATTTTAACTGATGTAAGATCGGCACTTCCGGCACTACAATCTTAGTCCATAGCCTGTAGTATTTTAACTGATGTAAGATCGGCACTTCCGGCACTACAATCTTAGTCCATAGCCTGTAGTATTTTAACAGATGTAAGAGCGGCACTTCCGGCATTACAATCTTAGTCCATAGCCTGTAGTATTTTAACTGATGTAAGATCGGCATTTCCGGCACTACAATCTTAGTCCATAGCCTGTAGTATTTTAACAGATGTAAGATCGGCATTTCCGGCACTACAATCTTAGTCCATAGCCTGTAGTATTTTAACAGATGTAAGATCGGCATTTCCGGCACTACAATCTTAGTCCATAGCCTGTAGTATTTTAACAGATGTAAGATCGGCATTTCCGGCACTACAATCAAGAAACTTACTTGCCACAGCTCCAGACCATATTGACTGAGCTTTACAAGCACCACTGGGTCGTCCTACATTGGATCCCATATCACTGTGGAATACCAGGAAACGAGAGAGCAGATCAGCTGGAAAAGGAAGGTACAACAGGCACACAACCAGATGCACCTGTTACATACCTTCATCAGAAGAAACTGATAATCAAATTAATCAGAAGACCACAAGACCCAAATCAGGAAGCCTTTCATAATAAGAATAGATGGAAACAAGTTATGCCTCAGCCAGGACACAATCGACTCCATAGTCACATGTATACTAAATTCAAGTTAGGCACCTCAACTACATGTACATGTGGACAGACGCCCCAGACTGCTGAACACACACTTCAAGACTGCACTATATATAGTAGACTGAGGAAAATGCATTGGCCCATAGATACAACATTACAGATAAAACCACTGTAAGAATTACAAAAGACAGTAAAATTTATACAGGAAATGACATTGCAAATATAGACAATGCTTCAGGTGAACGAAAGATAGATAGATAGATAGATAGATAGACAGACAGACAGACAGACAGACAGACAGACAGACAGACAGACAGACAGACAGACAGACAGACAGACAGACAGACAGACAGACAGACAGACAGACAGACAGACAGAGGGACGGACGGACGGACGGACGGACGGATGGATGGATGGATGGATCTTGGATAGGAAGGTACAAGGTAGACTTGGGAAAAGCAGCCCGGGACTAAATGGGGCTGATAATGTGAAAAGGTGGACAGGTAAGCCAATGACAGCATGCAACGCCAAGACAAGAAGAAGAGTACAATGGCGCTCCAGGGTAGCCAACCTTCGATGTGGAGACAGCACCCAATAGCGCTCCATGGTAGCTAACCTTCGATGTGGAGACAGCACCCAATGGCGCTCCATGGTAGCCAGCCTTCGATGTGGAGACAGCACCCAATGGCGCTCCATGGTAGCTAACCTTCGATGTAGAGACAGCTCCCAATGGCGCTCCATGGTAGCTAACCTTCGATGTAGAGACAGCACACAATGGCGCTCCATGGTAGCTAACCTTCGATGTAGAGACAGCACCCAATGGCGCTCCATGGTAGCCAGCCTTCGATGTGGAGACAGCACCCAATGGCGCTCCATGGTAGCTAACCTTCGATGTAGAGACAGCTCCCAATGGCGCTCCATGGTAGCTAACCTTCGATGTGGAGACAGCACACAATGGCGCTCCATGGTAGCTAACCTTCGATGTGGAGACAGCACACAATGGCGCTCCATGGTAGCTAACCTTCGATGTAGAGACAGCTCCCAATGGCGCTCCATGGTAGCTAACCTTCGATGTGGAGACAGCACCCAATGGCGCTCCATGGTAGCCAGCCTTCGATGTGGAGACAGCACCCAATGGCGCTCTATGGTAGCCAACCTTCGATTTGGAGACGGCACCTAATGAATTGAATGGCGCTACATGGTAGCTGACCTTCGATGTGAAAGCGGCACCCTATGAATGAATGAGTATTGGCTATTATAGCTTGTTTCATAACTCGTGCCCAACTTTTAAAATCGATAGCTTTTTAACCGCTTGTTGTAAGTTGTTCAAAATTTGCATGTAAAGTTATAATGATTAGAACCCAACAGGGAATTAATTTCATTTAAAAAAAAAACATTTGGTTATTATTGTTGCTTATTTGATTTATATAAATTTATAACGACCCATTGATGTAGTCAAAACTTAATGTTTACAGTATTTTAAGTTAAAAATAGCGAGTAAAAATCCATACACGGTAAAATTGACGTGTTTGCACGCTTTCACCGTGGTTTTTTGACACAATTCATCATCATTGAGTGCCGTCTCCGCAACGAAGGTTGGCTACCATGGAGCGCCATTTTGCTCTATCTCTTGCTTTGATGGTGCAGGTTGTCATCGGTTGATTTGTCCATCTCTTGATGTTACTCGTCCATGTTAATCTTGGTCTGCCTCTGCCTCTTTTACCTTGTATTTTCCCCTCCAGGATCACTTTCAGTAGGCTGTTGTGTCTTTTAACATGGCCCAAGAATCGCATTTGTCTTGTTCTAATTGTGTTCAGAAGTTCTCTTTTCATTTTTAGTTGTTTTAAGACTTTGTCATTTGTTTTCTTTTCCTTCCATCCAATTCTACCTATTCTTCTATATATCCACATTTCAAAGGCTTCAATTCTCTGTTCTGTTTTCTTGTCTAATGTCCATGTTTCAGCACCATATAGGAATATTGAAAAGATGTAACATTTTGCTATTCTTAGTTTTAGCTCTGGTGTTATTTGTTTTGATGTTAGTATGTCCTTCATGACATTAAAATTACTTTTTGCCATTCCTATTCTTTTGTTTATTTCAGTTGTACATTTTCCATCACTGGTTATAGTATGTCCAAGGTAGTTATAGTTCTGAACTGTCTCAAGGTCTATTCCTTCAATTTTGATATCCACATGTGGGTTTTGAGTATTTTCTTTGTTTATGATCATAGTTTTAGTCTTTTTGATATTCATATCTAGTCCATATTTTTTGCTTGTCGTGTTTATTTCATTAAGTAATTGTTGTAGGTCTTTAGGATTTTCTGCTAGTAGTACAGTATCGTCAGCATATCTTAGGTTATTGATTATCTTTCCATTAATTTGTAGGCCTGGCATCTCTATGATGTTTTTAAAGATTTGCTCAGTGTATAGATTGAACAAGCTTGGTGATAGGATGCATCCTTGTCTTACTCCTCTTTTTATATCAATGGGTGTAGAGAACTCTTTGTTATATTTTATTATTGCTGTTTGCTCCCAGTATAGATTGCATATTAGTCGTATATCCATGTCATCTAGATGTATCTCTTTTAGGCATTCTATAAGTTGTTTGTGGTGTACTCTATCAAAAGCTTTGGTGTAGTCTATGAAGCAGGCATATATTGGTTTGTTTACTTCTGTGTATTTTTCGATTAATGTTCTCATGCAGAATATGGCTTCTTTTGTCCCGCTATTTTTCCTAAATCCAAATTGCTGCTCATCTAATTCAGTATTGATTTTATTCTGAATCCTTCCTTGTATAACTTTTAGCAAGATTTTTGTAACATGGCTCATTAGGCTTATTGTTCTAAAGTCACTGCATTCAACTGCACCATTCTTTTTAGGCAATGCAATGAAAGTTGATGTTTTTAGTTCATTTGGTATGTATCCTGTGTGGTATATGTCGTTGCATATGTCTGTAATCACTTCAATGCCAAAATCTTCAAGTGCCTGTATCATCTCTATCTGTATGCTTTCAGGTCCTGCTGCTTTTCCCCTTTTCATTGTTTTTATAGCTTTTTCCACCTCAGATTTTAAGATTTTATAGCCTGATGTACATTTTATAACTGGTTTCTTGTCCCTTTGATCATGAAATAGTTCTGTTATATATTCCTGCCATCTATCTATGATATCCTTATTGTCTGTTAGCATTTTTCCTTTTTTGTCTGCAATGCATCCACCTTCTGTGGCTTTTTTATTTTTATTAGTCATTCTCTTTATTTCTGTGTGCATTCCTCTTAGGTCTTGTTTGCTTTCCATAGTTTCTATTTCTCTACATTTTTGGCTGAGCCAGTCTTCTTTTGCCTTTTTGCACATTTTGCGTATCTCATTATCTATTTTATTGTATTGGGCAGTGTTCTTCGCTTGTCTCCTTTCTTCCATTTTTTCTAAGATGGTGTTAGTTATCCATTTTTGTTTTTTGTTCTTTTCTCTTTTGGGTAAGGTGTCGCAGGCTTTTTGTATGCTTTTCTTTATGCATTGCCATTTGGTTGTTACTTTTTCATCAGGATTTTCTCTTCTGTATTGTTCAATTCCTTCCTCTAGCAGCTTCTGGTATGTGTTCTTTACTTGTATTGTATAGGTATCTTTAATATCTTTTTGATTTAAAGCTGTTATGTCGAGTGGGTTTGTTGATGAATCAGATTTTTGCTTGTTTCTCTTTAGTTTGATTTTAATTTTAATCATTACAGGATTGTGATCAGAATTAATATCTGCTCCTGGGTAGGTTTTGGCTTTCTTTACACTGTTACGGAACCTTTCTTTTATCATTATGTAATCTATTTGATTCCTCTTCCTATCTCCAGGGCTTTTCCATGTGTATAGTTTCCTTTTCTCTTGCTCAAAGTAGGTGTTACATATTATCAGCCTGTTTTCTTCACAGAATTGTATTAATCTTTCTCCTCTGTCATTTCTTTTTCCTAAACCATGATTTCCTATAATTGTCTTATATCTACCTTTTCCTACTTTAGCGTTCATGTCACCCATTACAATCAAGATGTCTGAAGATTTCACTTGCTTCATAACTTTATTTAGGTCTTCATAGTATGCCTCTATTTGTTCATCTGTGTAGTCTTGAGTAGGTGCATATGTCTGTATTATTGCTATGTCGAATGGTTTTGCTTTAAACTTGAGTAGTATAATCCTATCACTGTATGTCCAGTGGGTACTTATATATTTTTGTAGCTCTCTTTTTATCAGTATTCCTACCCCCCTTTGATGTTCTGTTGTGTTTCCTGAGTATATAAATGTATATTTTTCGTCTTCAATGTACCCACATTCCTTCCATCTAGTCTCTGATATGCCTAAAATATCTATATTCATTCGTTCTGCTTCTTGAATTAGATTTTCCAATTTCCCTTGTTGATATAGAGTCCTAACATTCCAAGTACTTATTTTAAGAGCTTTCCTCCGACATAAGTTCGAATTTCTCCGACTCTCCATGGCTTCCTCTGGACTGGTACGTGATGAGGCTCCAATCTCTTTCACGGTGGTCAGCCATGTTCGTCTTTCGTGTTCTGAACATGCCTCTTGTGTACCACACACTTTGCTGTTTTCGCTTTCTGGGCCGTTGATCATTCTTGATTCCTCCGCCTCCATCCACCGTCACAGACTTTTCACATAAGGGTTGAACATACCCGTTTTTTCCGTTGACATCTTTGTCAAACCATGTGCTTGCCTATCGAACCGCGAACACACAACACAAAGAAGAATAAATCATATTCCACTTAAATATCGGCAATCACAGTCCATCCCCACGTTAGAAGTAAAACATACACCAAACGGGAGAATAGCAACACATAATTTCACAACTAGACTGTCGCGTAAATCATTTAAATATATCAGCAAGAGCCGAATTATAAAAATCGACTACACGAAGCCGCCATGACACCGGAAACTCACAAACCGGAAAATGACACAATTAGACACTTGTAAATAAACACGAGAAATTGTGTGTTCCATTTCCGTTCATTCAGAGGCGTAGACGTGGAACAATAACATTTATCATGAGTCTTAAAATGAAATTCTGCAGTTTACAAAACATCGCAATAAAAATGTATGACTATTTTTGCAAAGAGGCTAAACGAGGAAGATTATTTCATTCTTTAGAAAACCCTGAAAATAGGACAAGACACATTTTGGATTTATCTAAACGGTCATTTAATCGCTGGATTCAAGCACGTGACCGTCAATGTTCAAAATATACAAAATCACAAGAAAGAGCAAAAATGTTGGATAATTTCGACAGTGAACTTATTAGAAGTGAAATTCGCAAAATGTTGGGTATGAATGAAACTGTTACAATAAGAAAATTAAAAGTATCGCTGAAAAAGAACAACAGTATTGAAATATCAAAGTCTACATTATGGAGGAATGTGAGAGCTGCAGGCTTTACATTCAGAAAGTATTCCAATGGACGAAACATCATCTGTGAGAAGCCACATATAGTAGTCATGAGAAGCAAGTACTTACGTGAAGTAAAAGAGGTGCGCAAGCAAGGTTATGATATTGTGTACTTGGATGAAACATGGATCAATGCTCACTACACTAACCAAAGGGAATGGCAGTCATCAGATGGAAAGATTAAGAGATTAATACCTAGCAGCAAAGGACAGCGCTTGATAATTGCTCATGCAGGTAGTCGACAACATGGACTAATACAGAATGCATAGCTCATTTTTCTTTCAAAATCCATAGACAATCGGGATTATCACTCTGAGATGAATGGTCACATATTTAGACATTGGATTGAAAATTATGTTCTCCCATCACTAGATCGACCATCTTGCCTAATAATGGACAATGCAGCATATCACAACATTGTTGCACTTGAAGATAAAGTCCCGACGTCATCCAGTACAAAAGATGCTATTAAGATATGGCTCACAAAGGAGCACATACAATTTAATAACATGTACTTAAAACCTGAATTACTATCTCTAGTAAAGCAAAAACAAAGGACAAAGATTTTTCAAATAGATAAGATTATCCAAGAGCACGGTCATATAAGTTTGAGGCTGCCACCTTACCATGCTCATTTAAATCCAATAGAACTAATCTGGGCAAAATTAAAAGGACAAGTGGCAGATGAAAATACAACATTCAAAATATGCGATGTAAAGACTCTTGCTAATCTCGCTTTATTAAATATAGACAAAGATTATTGGGCTAAATGTGAAGACCACGTCTTAAAACAGGAAGAGGAATATTGGAAAAATGATGGTTTGTGGAATGTTCAACCCCAAACAGTTATTAATCTTTTAGACTCGTCTGATTCAGAATGAAAGTATATAGTCCCCACAATGTTGGCCCCTATATTACCTTAAATTAGTTCAACAAACGGTCTTTTTCAGGACCACACAACTATGAAAATTGGACATACAGGTATACCTTGATATTATCGTCCGTCCTCGAACTGAGAAGACAATAATTTTCCTGGTGTTTTGCCTTATTCAGTTATTTCCCCATTACGGCCACGCCTTTACCTAGTGAAAATTTATCATAGACCAGCAACTACGGTCATTTCTATTATTTAGGGGTTCACAATTTACAATTTTGACAAACATCAAAGAAATTCGCCGCTTTAAGAAAACTGCAGCTGCAAGATATTTGTTAAATATACATTTAAAGGGTCTTTTGCATTCTAATAACATTTGGAAAATTTCAACAGTTTTTAACAAACGGTTACTGAGTAATAGCGTTTTGAAGTTGGGCACGTGATTTGAAACGAGCTATAGTGCTACCCCATTAGACAGTCTGATGCAATCTCCACGTTCTTCAAGGCTCACGCGGGATAGACCGGAACTTGTTATTTACGTCCGCTTCAACAACCGACCACTCCTTCCCGTTTTACAACTTTGCTTCCGGTGTCAGAATAGATTCCCTGGGCCGTAGAGAAGAACCAAAATTCCTCCATGAGAATTTTTGAAAGTTTGTAAACGTGGACACGTGGTACCGATTGTAGAATATCCATGGGCGGAATTACAGTTCTTGGCGTTTGTGGAGGGTTCTATCTTTCATTCCTCCCTTATGATTGTCACTCATTTCATCTGTTCTACACTTATGCATCTTTAGCCTAGTTTAATGTATGTCATGCGGGACCTACAACCTGGACCTCATCAAAGTACGCAGCGTACGACGGAAATAAACTTAACAGAACAAGACAAAAGACACACACACACACAAACACATACACACACGCACATTTAGTATGTGTGTGTACTTGTGTGTAAAAAACCCTTCACAGTGAAAAGTAAACAATAAATAAATACAACTGGACAAAATGATCATTTCTGGGCAACATTATTAATATACGGATGTGTCGGGCTGAAAGGCGGACATTTAGCGATTCGTCGTAAATTGGGGACATCATGCATCAGCGTCTACATAACGTTTGAGCGCTGTAGAATAAGAGATGCAGAATGTGGTGAAGCGACATAACCCAGGAAAGCTTATTACAGCAACACATACACACATAGTCAAGGAAACCTTATTACAGCAACACATACACACATATAGTCAAGGAAACCTTATTACAGCAACACATACACACATATAGTCAAGGAAACCTTATTACAGCAACACATACACATATATAGTCAAGGAAACCTTATTACAGCAACACATACACATATAGTCAAGGAAACCTTATTACAGCAACACATACACATATAGTCAAGGAAACCTTATTACAGCAACACATACACATATAGTCAAGGAAACCTTATTACAGCAACACATACACACATAGTCAAGGAAACCTTATTACAGCAACACATACACAAATATAGTCAAGGAAACCTTATTACAGCAACCCATACACATATAGTCAAGGAAACCTTATTACAGCAACACATACACACATATAGTCAAAGAAACCTTATTACAGCAACACATACACACATATAGTCAAAGAAACCTTATTACAGCAACACATACACACATAGTCAAAGAAACCTTATTACAGCAACCCATACACACATATAGTCAAAGAAACCTTATTACAGCAACCCATACACATATAGTCAAGGAAACCTTATTACAGCAACACATACACACATAGTCAAAGAAACCTTATTACAGCAACCCATACACACATATAGTCAAAGAAACCTTATTACAGCAACCCATACACACATATAGTCAAAGAAACCTTATTACAGCAACACATACACACATATAGTCAAAGAAACCTTATTACAGCAACCCATACACACATAGTCAAAGAAACCTTATTACAGCAACCCATACACACATATAGTCAAAGAAACCTTATTACAGCAACCCATACACATACAGTCAAAGAAACCTTATTACAGCAACCCATACACACATAGTCAAAGAAACCTTATGACAGCAACCCATACACATATAGTCAAAGAAACCTTATTACAGCAACACATACACACATATAGTCAAAGAAACCTTATTACAGCAACCCATACACACATAGTCAAAGAAACCTTATTACAGCAACACATACACACATATAGTCAAAGAAACCTTATTACAGCAACACATACACATATAGTCAAGGAAACCTTATTACAGCAACACATACACACATATAGTCAAGGAAACCTTATTACAGCAACACATACACACATATAGTCAAGGAAACCTTATTACAGCAACCCATACACACATATAGTCAAAGAAACCTTATTACAGCAACCCATACACACATAGTCAAAGAAACCTTATTACAGCAACCCATACACACATATAGTCAAAGAAACCTTATTACAGCAACCCATACACATACAGTCAAAGAAACCTTATTACAGCAACCCATACATACATAGTCAAGGAAACCTTATTACAGCAACCCATACACATATAGTCAAGGAAACCTTATTACAGCAACCCATACACACATAGTCAAAGAAACCTTATGACAGCAACCCATACACACATAGTCAAAGAAACCTTATTACAGCAACCCATACACATATAGTCAAAGAAACCTTATGACAGCAACCCATACACATATAGTCAAAGAAACCTTATTACAGCAACACATACACACATATAGTCAAAGAAACCTTATTACAGCAACCCATACACACATAGTCAAAGAAACCTTATTACAGCAACCCATACACACATATAGTCAAAGAAACCTTATTACAGCAACCCATACACATATATAGTCAAAGAAACCTTATTACAGCAACACATACACACATATAGTCAAAGAAACCTTATTACAGCAACCCATACACACATAGTCAAAGAAACCTTATTACAGCAACCCATACACACATATAGTCAAAGAAACCTTATTACAGCAACCCATACACATACAGTCAAAGAAACCTTATTACAGCAACCCATACACACATAGTCAAAGAAACCTTATGACAGCAACCCATACACATATAGTCAAAGAAACCTTATTACAGCAACACATACACACATATAGTCAAAGAAACCTTATTACAGCAACCCATACACACATAGTCAAAGAAACCTTATTACAGCAACACATACACACATATAGTCAAAGAAACCTTATTACAGCAACACATACACATATAGTCAAGGAAACCTTATTACAGCAACACATACACACATAGTCAAGGAAATCTTATTACAGCAACACATACACACATATAGTCAAGGAAACCATATTACAGCAACACATACACCCATATAGTCAAGGAAACCTTATTACAGCAACACATACACACATATAGTCAAAGAAACCTTATTACAGCAACCCATACACACATAGTCAAAGAAACCTTATTACAGCAACCCATACACACATATAGTCAAAGAAACCTTATTACAGCAACCCATACACATACAGTCAAAGAAACCTTATTACAGCAACCCATACACACATAGTCAAGGAAACCTTATTACAGCAACCCATACACATATAGTCAAGGAAACCTTATTACAGCAACCCATACACACATAGTCAAAGAAACCTTATTACAGCAACCCATACACACATAGTCAAAGAAACCTTATTACAGCAACCCATACACATATAGTCAAAGAAACCTTATGACAGCAACCCATACACATATAGTCAAAGAAACCTTATTACAGCAACACATACACACATATAGTCAAAGAAACCTTATTACAGCAACCCATACACACATAGTCAAAGAAACCTTATTACAGCAACACATACACACATGTAGTCAAAGAAACCTTATTACAGCAACACATACACATATAGTCAAGGAAACCTTATTACAGCAACACATACACACATAGTCAAGGAAATCTTATTACAGCAACACATACACACATATAGTCAAGGAAACCTTATTACAGCAACACATACACACATATAGTCAAGGAAACCTTATTACAGCAACACATACACACACATAGTCAAGGAAACCTTATTACAGCAACACATACACACATATAGTCAAGGAAACCTTATTACAGCAGCACATACACACATAGTCAAGGAAACCTTATTACAGCAACACATACACACATATAGTCAAGGAAACCTTATTACAGCAACACATACACACACATAGTCAAGGAAACCTTATTACAGCAACACATACACACACATAGTCAAGGAAACCTTATTACAGCAACACATACACACATATAGTCAAGGAAACCTTATTACAGCAACACATACACACATAGTCAAGGAAACCTTATTACAGCACCACATACACACATATAGTCAAGGAAACCTTATTACAGCAACACATACACACATAGTCAAGGAAACCTTATTACAGCACCACATACACACATAGTCAAGGAAACCTTATTACAGCAACACATACACACATAGTCAAGGAAACCTTATTACAGCAACACATACACACATAGTCAAGGAAACCTTATTACAGCACCACATACACACATAGTCAAGGACACCTTATTACAGCACCACATACACACATAGTCAAGGAAACCTTATTACAGCAACCCATACACACATAGTCAAGGAAACCTTATTACAGCAACCCATACACACATATAGTCAAGGAAACCTTATTACAGCAACACATACACACATATAGTCAAGGAAACCTTATTACAGCAACACATACACACATATAGTCAAGGAAACCTTATTACAGCAACACATACACACATATAGTCAAGGAAACCTTATTACAGCAACACATACACACATATAGTCAAGGAAACCTTATTACAGCAACACATACACACATATAGTCAAGGAAACCTTATTACAGCAACACATACACACATATAGTCAAGGAAACCTTATTACAGCAACACATACACACATATAGTCAAGGAAACCTTATTACAGCAACACATACACACATATAGTCAAGGAAACCTTATTACAGCAACACATACACACATATAGTCAAGGAAACCTTATTACAGCAACACATACACACATAGTCAAGGAAACCTTATTACAGCAACACATACATACACATAGTCAAGGAAACCTTATTACAGCAACACATACACACATAGTCAAGGAAACCTTATTACAGCACCACATACACATAACCAAAGTTGACAGAAGAGCTAGAGGTCATTATCTTCCTCGGCACCATGAAGTCTATAAGAGAAGAAGAAGAATGTGTTTAGGGTTAACAACACAATATGTACAATAAGTCGCCGTCATCTATGAGTACCGTCTCCACATGGAAGGTTGGCTACCATGGAGCGCAATTCCGCTCTGTCTTTTGCTTTGATGGTGCAGGTTGTCATAGGCTGACTTGACCATCTTTTGATGTTACTCGTCCTTGTTAAACTTGGTCTGCCTCTGTCTCTTTAACCTTGTATTTTCCCTTTCAAGAATACTTTTAGTAGGCTGTTATGTCTTTTAACGTGCCCCAACAATCTAACTTGTGTTGTTTGAATTGTGGTTAGTAGTTCTCTTTTCATTTTTAGTTGTTTTAAGACTTCATCGTTTGTTTTCTTTTCTTTTCATTCAATTCTTCATATTCTTCTAAAAATCCACATTTCAAAGGCTTCAGTTTTCTGTTCTGTTTTCTTGTCTAATGTCCAGGTTTCTGCACCATGCAGGAATGTTGAGAAGATATAACATTTTGCTATTCTTTGTTTTGGTCCTGGTATTGTATCTCTTATCCCGTGTGTTACCGGGGCCTCATTATGTGGGAAGTAAAGAATAGTGACACTGTGACCTTCCAGACATGTCGTAAGAGGCGACTAAGGAGGTTGATTGATGGCTTGACAAGCTGTCATTGTAGAAAGCATTGTTATGGAAACAGAACCATAGATTTTAGAAGCAGTGATCACTGCAATATGTGCCACTTTGGCACGCAAGATTTCTGTTTTTGAGATTATGGTTCTGCCCTATGTGCCGTCTTCGGCTCAAAAGGACAATAGATAGATAGATTGTTTCTCTTGGTGTTAGTATAATTTTCATGTAATTGCTTTTTGCCATTCCTATTATTATTATTTTTTTTTAGTTGTACATTTTCCATCACTGGTTACAGTATGTCCAAGGTAGTTGTAGCTCTGAACTGTATCCAGGTCTATGCCTTCCACTTTGATATCCACTTGTAGGTTTTGAGTATAATCTTTCTTTATCATTTCTGGATGGCGGATTTACCTTTTTTCTTTCTTACACTTGTCCATGTTTGTGAACATTTTTCTCCTTTTTTTTTTTTTAACAGTACATGATAGCCAGCCTCATGCCCAGTCTTCCTTAGACGAACATGCCTGGTAGGGAGCTGCGCCACAATTCTTTACGCCCCTTTCGAGCCCCGGCAGCGCACGGGCGAAATGTGCACCTGATCTTACAAAATGATCGCCGGATACAGTGATGTGTTTTTGTCGAGCATCACCTTGACAGACCTAGCCGCGGTTTTCACTGAACCGCTTGTGTGTTGACAGGAGTTCGTGCTGGCCGAACGTGACGGGAAACCTGCCGTCTCACATTTCTAGTTGTGAAAATAGAACGTGACGGGAAACCTGCCGTCTCACAGTTCTAGTTGTGAAAATAGAAGCTCGAAAAAACAAAGCATTTGTTCAACACAGCAGTAGGAAAAGTTTTTTTTCCCCCGTGCTGGATAGAAATGGCCATGATTTAGGGCACAAAAAGTCAGTTAATGAAAGAGCACATATGTCACCAAGATAACCGTTGTCGTTTGTTTCCGCTGGCCAGTTCTCTCCAGCCAAGTCCCTAGGGACAGAATGTTGCGTCAATATAATTTTTTCCTATTTTTCACATCGGCAGCCGTGTGCTCTCACGTGTCCCCCGCCATACAGGCAGATATTCTCATATTATTATCGTCCACAGTTTTTACGTGTAGATTTTTTTCCTATTGATTTTGCCCGAACAGCGATTTTTTCGATCTCCAAGTGCCAATGGTTCTTTAACGTGCGCATAATGCACACGGCACCTCATGTTTTTCGCTTCTTCCCGAGAGGGCTAGACATCGAATCTCATTACCCAAAGACCAGGGGAATTTAAAGCCACGAGTTCGATTTGATTTAAATTAAAATGTTTTATTTTTTATTATTCTTGTATTTTCCGGTTGTTTCCAAAATGGAGGAATTATTTTTCTCCGGCTTGGTATAGAACCGTTGATCAGAGGTTTAACAAGCCGCTATCGTAAAAACGATGTTGTTAATGAAACGTAGACCTGATACAGAATGTGTAAATTAGCAGTAGATAGTAGTGATAGTTTTTTCGGCCCTAAAACAACAACAAAAATAGGATTCTGGAATGTGCGAACAATGGCAAGAACAAGGGAGAAGCTGTCTTGACCACATTTTCACTCTACGACTTATATTGGAGGAACACATTGAAAAGCAAAAACCTTTTGTACTTAACTTCATCGACTTCAAAAAAGCATTTGATAGTATTCATAGAGATTCTTTGTGGAAAATTCTGAAGCAATATGGCTTACCATCAAAAATCATAAATATTATCAAAGACATGTATGATGGTTACACATGTGCAGTTCGAACAGAGGAAGGACTGAGCGAATGTTTCCCAATAGAAACTGGGGTTAAACAAGGATGTATTTTATCGCCCTTGTTATTTGGAATTGTTATGGACTTCATAATGAAGAAATGCTGCACTGGTAATAAAGGCATCGAATGGATACAAGGAGACCATTTGGAGGACCTGGACTTTGCTGATGACATAGTTCTCATCAGCAATCAGATAAAAACGATGCAGGAAAACACAAATGAACTATCATCAATAGCCAGCAAAATTGGGCTTGAGGTCAATCATGAAAAGACTAAAGTCATGAAAAGTTTAATTCCAACAAGTGACAAAATATACATGGAAAACAAACCAGTAGAAGAGATCGATCACTTCATCTATCTTGGAAGTCACATTGATCGAGAAGGGGATACGAGCAAAGAAATTAGAATCAGACTGGCTAAAGCAGCAATGTCTTTCAGAAGCCTTGAAAAGTTGTGGAAATCAAAACTCATTAGCACAAACACAAAACTTAGGCTATTCAAATCAAATGTACTATCAACCCTTACGTATGCGTGTGAAAGCTGGAAAACAACAAGAGATATAGAAACAAAGTTGAACGCATTCGAAAATAAATGTCTAAGGAAAATACTTGGTATAGAATGGAACGAATTCAAAACAAACGAGGAAATTAGAGAAATCGCCAATCAACCACTAATATCTTCAGTAATAAAGAAAAGACGATGGTCATACGTTGGACATGTGATGAGAAGAGATAATAATCGAATAGCAAAGCAAGCCCTCATATGGGAAACAACAGGTAAAAGAAAAAGAGGAAGACCCAGGGAGACACTGAGAAGAACATTGATGAGAGAGGCAAGAGCAGCAGGAATCGGCTCCCTCAATGAGATAGAACTGCTTGCACAGAACAGAGACAGATGGCGAGATTTGATAAAATATCTTTAAAAGAAAACTGCTAGAACAAAAATTCATATAGGAGAAGGTGTATCTTGGTCTACGCCCTATGGGCCGGTTACGGCTCGAAAGGTCAATAGATAGATTCTCCACCGCCTGTGGTGGGAAATCGAAGCCAGGACCTTCTTGTCTAGAGACCGACGTTTAACCTCTAGGCCGCCAAGATAACCTTTACTTAACGGATGCTTGTGCAGAATAAAATGATGAACTACAAACACCGAACTAAAGGGAGTTACCAACAAATAGTAATCGATTAAAGAGATGCCAAAATTACCATAGCGCTCTATATGGTCACATCCATCTATAGATGTAAAGCCAACGGGGAGAGAGGGAACCCCAGAAAAACAACACAATCGTGATGTCTTCAGCTATGCGAGATATAGACAACTGGCGTCATTCTACCCACAACAACATTCTTCTCGTAAGGCTGAAAACGTCACCAAAAAAATGGGTGGTTCCGTTCCGTTGCTTGTTTGACTATTAGACATGGTTATGGGCACGCTGTAGAAGATGCAACAAACATTTTTTCTAAGAATCTCCAGGGAAGGTGACAAAAGGGAAAGGGTAAAAACGAACTTGCAAGAGACGGGTGCAAATGATGATGAAGAAGATGGTAAGAGATGTCACGATCTTAAAATGGTACAAAACTGGACGTCTTAGAAAACGTTTGAGACAAGGATATGTCGACCCAGGCTTCACATGGTGTTGAAGACCTATGCTCCACAGGGATTTGACGATCCAGGCTCCACATGGAGTTGAAGACCCATGCTCCATAGGGATTTTGACAACCCATGTTACACAAGGAGTTGAAGACCTATGATTGACAGGAGTTAGAGACTCAGGCTCCACATGGAGTTGAAGACCTATGCTCCATAGGGATTTTGACAATCCAGGCTCCATATGGAGTTGGAGACTTATGATCGTCAGGAGTTAAAGACCCAGGCTCCACGTGGAGTTGAAGACCTATGATCGACATGAGTTAAAGACCCAGGCTGCATGTGGAGTTGAAGACCTATGCTCCACGTCGATTTGACAACCCAGGTTCCACATGGATTTGAAGACCTATGCTCCACAGGGATTTGACAACCCAGGCTCCACATGGAGTTGAAGACCTATGCTCCACAGGGATTTGACGATCCAGGCTCCACATGGAGTTGAAGACCGATATTCCACAGGGATTTGACGATCCATGCTCTACATGGAGTTGAAGATCTATGATCGACAGGGAGTTAAAGACCCAAGCTCCACATGGAGTTGAAGACCTATGCTCCAATGGGATTTGAAGACCTATGCTCCACAGGGATTTTGCCGATCCATTCTCCACATGGAGTTGAAGATCTATGATCGGTAGGGAGTTAAAGACCCAGGCTCCACATGGAGTTGAAGACCTATGCTCCACAGGGATTTGACAACCCAGGCTCCACATGGAGTTGAAGACCTATTCTCCACGGGGATTTGACGATCCAGGCTCCACATGGAGTTGAAGACCTATGCTCCACAGGGATTTCACGATCCAGGCTCCACATGGAGTTGAAGACCTAAGCTCCACAGGGATTTGACGATCCAGGCTCCACGTGGAGTTGAAGACATATGCTCCACAGGGATTTGACGATCCAGGTTTCACATGGAGTTGAAGACCCAGGCTCCACAGGGATTTGGCGACCTAGGCTCCACATGGGGTTGAAGATGTATGATTCAGAGAGAGTTGAAGACCCAGGCTCTGCAATGAGTTGAAGATGTATGATTCAGAGGAAGTTGAAGACCCAGGCTCTGCAATGAGTTGAAGATGCATGATTCAGATGAAGTTGAAGACCCAGGCTCTGCAATGAGTTGAAGATGTATGATTCAGATGAAGTTGAAGACCCAGGCTCTGCAATGAGTTGAAGATGTATGATTCAGATGAAGTTGAAGACCCAGGCTCTGCAATGAGTTGAAGATGTATGATTCAGATGAAGTTGAAGACCCAGGCTCTGCAATGAGTTGAAGATGTATGATTCAGATGAAGTTGAAGACCCAGGCTCTGCAATGAGTTGAAGATGTATGATTCAGATGAAGTTGAAGACCCAGGCTCTGCAATGAGTTGAAGATGTATGATTCAGAGGAAGTTGAAGACCCAGGCTCTACATGAAGTTGAAGATCTATGCTTCACAGTGAGGTTAAGATCTATGCTTCACAGTGAGGTTAAGATCTATGATCCACGGGAAGGTTTTGATCTATGCTTCACAGCGAGGTTAATATCTATGCTTCACATGGAGTTGAAGATCTAGCCTCAGTCTATTTATCCAAGTCCAGTTTGATCTGCATTGTGAAATAATATAAAACGTGTGACCATTCTAACCTGGGTCCAGTCTAATTTCCATTGTGAGACTTTAAACTACCGGCTCTTCTAATCTGACTCCATTTTAATCTCCATTGTTAGACTTTAAACTACCGGCTCTTCTAATCTGACTCCATTCTAATCTCCATTGTTAGACTTTAAACTACCGGCTCTTCTAATCTGACTCCATTCTAATCTCCATTGTTAGACTTTAAACTACCGGCTTTTCTAATCTGACTCCATTCTAATTTACATTGTGAAATAATTCTAAACTTTTGACTCGTTCTGTTTGCCCTTATTGCCAAAGAAACCCCATATTTACCAAATTGTCACTTAAAGAGAAGTGCATGTGAAATATTTTTTCCCCCGAGATTTCAAGCCTAAAAAAATGGAAACTTTCTGGTACTTTTGGCTGTTAAAGTGCAAGTTTGGCATTGGTAGCAGAGTTTTGATGGGGAGGAGGGAATGTAGAGCTAGTTTTATTTGTGTACGAGACAATAACCTAGAATGTTTATGTGTACCTATTGATTGTGAATATTGATTTAAGACTAACAGATAGAGGCTGGCTATAATTAGAATATATTTATTTGTAAAACTCACAAATATGTCTCAATTAGAACTTTGCCCAGACCAACAGATCTGTCTCTCACTTTTTTATCGTTCTCTCTCTCTCTCCCACTCTCCTCTCTCCCTCCCTCTTTGCTCTATTATATGTGGCCAATACTGTTAACTGTCCCTGTTTAGTTATCAAGGGAACGCGACATCTTTTTGTTTCTGATCTTCCCGATGAATGATAATCACAGTTGCTTGCGTTAAACTCAAGGTGGCATATTAGTTCTGACCCTAGAAACTTTGTATAATTATTAGTAATGAATCCCTGTCGGATTCTCAGAAAGTGGTTGCTTACATGAACACGTACTTCTGGCTTAATTAATATTTGTGTTGTTATATTTTAGCCACATCATAAAAGAGAAATCGAAGAAGTAATCAAATATGCACCAAGAAATAAAGCACTGGGGAAATATAACATACCATTAGAAATAATAGTAGTAGAGGCGAACAGAGGAGCAAAAGACAGCAAATTATATCTCCCCTCTACGCTGAAAGGCAAATGAGGAAAGAAGACGAAAAAAAGAAGACATTTTAGCAAATTAAATTCGATTCAAGTGAATTAGATTTTGAAACTCGTGAACTCTCAAGATCTTCTTCATTTCCACTACAAAGGATATAAGATCGTTTGTGAAGAAAATATTCAGCACAACTTGATCATTCCCAAGCAATGAAACGAGAAAATACTGGTGTACCTAGCCCATGAATTTCCTACATACACATTTGTCGAATTAAGATTATATTTATCAAATTACTCTCAAACAAGTATTGTATGATGAACTTAAGGACGGAAAGACCAAAGGGCAGACCAGTGCTGATATATAAGGATGTTTGCAGGTCTTCCTTAAGGGAATTTTCTTATCAATGATGGAGAGCAAAAATAAAAAATGGCACAGCAACTTTCGAGACAGCGCTGATATCAAATTCAGAATACAAAAGGCGCAAGAGAAAAGACACAATGCCAGGTACCGCAAATACACCTTGTTCGATAATGTTGTATTTATCAAATTATATAATATAATGTTGCATTTATCAAATTATGTAATATAATGTTGTATTTATCAAATTATGTAATATAATGTTGTATTTATCAAATTATGTAATATAATGTTGTATTTATCAAATTATGTAATATAATGTTGTATTTATCAAATATCTATTTTTTGTAAAGCTAGCATTAGGTAGCAAGTTATGAGATTCAATGGTTTTGTTCAAAAACTTCAACAATTTTTAAAAATTTAGTACTTTTAAATAATAAGAGTTTTCAAAATTGTGCTGAATAGATTGATCATATCATTTTCACAAGTTTGTTCTTCAAGTCAGTTGCTAAATATCAGCTGTTCAGGAACCAGACGTACGGTAAAGGTTGAACAACACGCTGGGGAGAACCAACAAGCTTGATACAAGCAGTGGACTCGCGGTCTTCATTTGTTGAAAATGTTGAGTGTAGAATAATGAAATGTAGAATTTGTTGGCTTGAAAACTTGGTTCATGAAAGAGAAGCCACACTCACATTCATAGGTAGAAATGGTAGTACTAAATCTTCTTCTTCTTCCTTCCTCATTTGCCTTTCAGCGTCGAGGAGAGATATAATTTGCGGTCATTTGCATTTTGCATCTTTTTCATGGTCAGCCCTTGAGTCTAGTGTTCTAACAACGTTTTTTGAAGGCTCGTTGTGTTGTGTTTTGATCTTTGTATCTTATCACAGGGCCAAACCATTTAATCTGTTGTTTATATATATATATATATATATATATATATATATATATATGTATATATATATATATATATAATATTATAATATATATTATATATATATTATATATATATTATATATATATTATATATATATATATATATATTATGTGGCGAGGAACCAGATTCCTAGCTTTTTTTCCTCAGTTCTTCATTTCTGATCTTATCTCTCAGGCTATTTCCTGTCATTCGTCTAACACATTTCATCTCAGTAGAGGTTATTTTTCTTCTTGTTCTTGCATCTAGGGTCCAGAACTGACATTAGTAGCACAACGTTGGGATGAAGATTGTATTGTAGAGTGCTCGTTTTGCCTCTAGAATTGTTTCCTTGTTGGACACTAGTGGTGATAGCTGTCCAATGATTTAACAAGCTTTGTTACATCTTGGGTCTATTTCTGCTGTTTGTGAATTGTCGTTTGTCACTACACTTTCTAGGTTTTTAAATCCTTAGCTCGTTTTAGTTGTCTGCCGTCTAAAGTCATGTTGATGTCCTGTTTCTCTTTTGTGACATTTATAACTTCTGTTTTGTTGGTGTTGATTTTCACGTTGTATTTTTTGCCTATGCTGTTGAGTCTATTTAAGTGTTCTTGTATGTCTTCTATTTTTCCATGTATTAGTGCCCGATCGTCTGGAAATAAAAGCTCGTTGATCTCCTTTGTTTCCGATGGGTTGGCTAACTTGCATATGTGTGCAATGAACAGTAGGAGAGATGGTACGCACCCCAGTCTTACTCGTGATCTAACTTCGACGTGCTCTGTGTAGCATGCTGCTATTCTGACTGTGCAGCTATTGTTGATGATGTAGAGACTTTTAATCAGGTTCCGGCTTGCTGTAGGAGCTACTGAGTTAAGTGCTTTCTGCACAACGTGAGCTGTGCGTTTCATCCGTTTTGTTCGTGTTTCGATATTCCGATTGCTTATGATGAATGAAGATATCATATGATAGAGAACAGATGGCTGTGTTCACTTTCTGTGCGGTTTCGCCTTATGTCTTTTTCCGTGTGCTGAGACTGCTATGATTGGGATTACAGCTACCTTTTTTTTTTTGTTTCAGAAGATCAGGTAGTAATTAGAATGATACCACTGGCACGGGCGGTTGAGCAATTATGGATTTCAATTCGTTTCAGTGATACCGGGGCCTTCCATCACCATAGCCATAACCATAATTAGGTTGATTAGAGTTTGGCTTATTCTGTACTTAAGGCGCGCCTCACAGCAGCAGATCTGGAAGTTGTCAGCGATCCACAGCTGATGGTTTACGCCAGGATCTGTGAACCAGAATCATCCAGATCTTTCTCCACCTCTCCGTGGTGCCTCAAGTAACAGACTAACCTGTCTAGTCTGGCCAAGCGAGTAGGGATCGAAAAGAGAGGACAACCCGGTACTCAGAAATGTCATGCTGAAGTCGGATGTGTTGGGTCGAAATGTGCAAATCTCACAGTTTTACTGCAAACCAAAACACAACGCAGACACGTCAACTTAACGTTTTTTAAAGGGCGGATGACGAAGAGGTGTACTGCTTTAGTCATCAGGCGAACGCAAGCAAGCACTCCGTGCGTTGTTAGTATATCCCATCGTTGTTCTCTGTTTACTCGGTCGAATGCTTTTTCCTGGTCAATGAAGAAAGCTACATACTACTTTGATTGTGTTCTGTCGCCTTTTTTGCTAGCTGTTTTAGGGTTAATAGAGCGCCTTAAAAAGACAAAAGAAGACTGGCTCAGCCAAAAATGTATAGAAATAGAAACTAGGGAAAGCAAACAAGACATAAGAGGAATGCACGCAGAAATAAAGAGAATGACTAATAAAAATAAAAAAGCCACAGAAGGTGGATGCATTGCAGACAAAAAAAGGAAAAATGCTAACAGACAATAGGGATATTATAGACAGATGGCAGGAATATATAACAGAACTATTTCAGGATCAAAGGGACAAGAAACCAGTTATAAAATGTACACCAGGCTATAAAATCTGAGGTGGAAAAGGCTATAAAAACAATTAAAAATGGGAAAGCAGCAGGACCTGAAAGCATACAGATAGAGATGAAACAGGCACTAGAAGATTTTGGCATTGAAGTGATTACAGACATATGCAACGACATATACCACACAGGATACATACCAAATGAACTAAAAACATCAACTTTCATTGCATTGCCTAAAAAGAATGGTGCAGTTGAATGCAGTGACTTTAGAACAATAAGCCTAATGAGCCATGTTACAAAAATCTTGCTAAAAGATATACAAGGAAGGATTCAGAATAAAATCAATACTGAATTAGATGAGCAGCAATTTGCATTTAGGAAAAATAGCGGGACAAAAGAAGCCATATTATGCATGAGAACATTAATCGAAAAGTACACAGAAGTAAACAAACCAATATATGCCTGCTTCATAGACTACACCAAAGCTTTTGATAGAGTACACCACAAACAACTTATAGAATGCCTAAAAGAGATACATCTAGATGGCATGGACATACGACTAATATGTAATCTATACTGGGAGCAAACTGCAATAATAAAATATAACACTATCTATAACAATGTTTGTCATTGTTTTCTTAAACTGTTTCCTCCCTTCTTCTACTATGCTTACTTCATTTGGAAGTTTCTTGAATTCCTCAGTTTTTCTTCTAAGGTTTTCCTTGATTATTGATCATTTAATTGTTTTATTTTTATTGTCTGTTCTTTTTTATTCTTTTGTTTGTTAGCGTATCTACTCTTTGTTTTTGTTTATCTGGGTGTAATCATAACCATTTTATGATCAGTGTCGTCTGTGATATTAGGGACATCTCTGCTGTCGGTTACTCTTTTCTTATCCTGTTTTCTTGTTAGCACAATTTATTTAATGTTTGTTCCTGCTGAAGGCCTATTGAGCCGAAACGTCGTCCTGGTCTGTGGTATCCCCTTGTTACGTGAAGCTTTAACCATACCGTTTTTTTCCTATATATATACATGTATATTTTTTTTTCTCCCCACAATTAGCTTCACGGCAGCTTTGTAATTTGATGCATTTATGTGCTTTATGTGCATTTATGTGCATTTATGTGCTTTTGTGTGCATGTATGTGCTTTATGTGCATTTATGTGCATTATGTGCATTTATGTGCATTTATGTGCTTTATGTGCATGTATGTGCGTTTATGTGTATTTATATGCTTTATGTGCATTTATGTGCATTTATATGCTTTATGTGCATTTATGTGCATTTATGTGCTTTATGTGCATTTATGTGCATTTATGTGCATTTGTGTGCTTTATGTGTATTTATGTGCATTTATGTGCTTTATGTGCATTTATGTGCATTTATGTGTTTTATGTGCATTTATGTGCTTTATGTGCATTTATGTGCATTTATGTGCTTTATGTGCATTTGTGTGCATTTATGTGCATTTATGTGCTTTAAGTGCATTTATGTGCATTTATGTGCATTTATGTGCTTTATGTGCATTTATGTGCATTTATGTGCTTTATGTGCATTTATGTGCATTTGTGTGCATTTATGTGCATTTATGCGCATTTATGTGTTTTATGTGCATTTATGTGCATTTATTTACCCCGTCCCTACTAGATGAAAAAAGGCGGAACACTTCCCTAAATAAAATAAAACAGCTGCATAATCTATAGCAACTAACTAATTTAGCAACACAATCTAGTTGTTTAGGTAGTCTATATATTTTCAATAGCAACATATGCCTGTGAAACGCGGACTACCGAAAGATGTGCAGAAAAATGGAGAGTGCTTTCAGATTGCATAATAATACTCAGAATACTCTTGATAGAGAAAGGAACAGAAATGTCAGCTTCTCAAGAATTTAAAATTCAGAATATTGGTTGATAATGAACATCAGAAGAAAGAAAAGAAAATATGTGTGTAGCTTAAACCGATATAATGAAAAAGAGAGATAATTATAGGAGGGTATAGTGCCAGGTAGACGAGGGAGAGGAAAAACTCTAGAAGAAGAGACAAGACATCACAGAGGAGATAGACATAATAGAGGAGATGGACATCTTAGAGAAGACGGACATAATAGAGGAGACGGACATCATAGAGGAGATGGACATCATAGAGGAGATGGGCATCATAGAGGAGATAGACATCATAGAGGAGACGGACATCATAGAGAAGATGGGCATCATAGAGGAGATGGACATCATAGAGGAGATGGGCATCATAGAGGAGATAGACATCATAGAGGAGACGGACATCATAGAGAAGATGGGCATCATAGAGGAGATGGACATCATAGAGGAGATAGGCATCATAGAGGAGATAGACATCATAGAGGAGACGGACATCATAGAGAAGATGGGCATCATAGAGGAGATGGACATCATAGAGATGGGCATCATAGAGGAGATAGACATCATAGAGGAGACGGACATCATAGAGAAGATGGGCATCATAGAGGAGATGGACATCATAGAGGAGATAGACATCATAGAGGAGACGGACATCATAGAGAAGATGGGCATCATAGAGGAGATGGATATCATAGAGGAGATGGGCATCATAGAGGAGATAGACATAATAGAGGAGACGGACATCATAGAGGAGATGGGCATCATAGAGGAGATAGGCATAATAGAGGAGACGGACATCATAGAGGAGACGGACATCATAGAGGAGATGGGCATCATAGAGGAGATAGACATAATAGAGGAGACGGACATCATAGAGGAGATGGGCATCATAGAGGAGATGGGCATCATAGAGGAGATAGACATAATAGAGGAGACGGACATCATAGAGGAGATGGGCATCATAGCGGAGATGGGCATCATAGAGGAGATAGACATAATAGAGGAGACGGACATCATAGAGGAGATGGGCATCATAGAGGAGATGGGCATCATAGAGGAGATGGGCATCATAGAGGAGATAGACATAATAGAGGAGACGGACATCATAGAGGAGATGGGCATCATAGAGGAGATGGGCATCATAGAGGAGATGGGCATCATAGAGGAGATAGACATAATAGAGGAGACGGACATCATAGAGAAGATGGGCATCATAGAGGAGATGGACATCATAAAGGAGATGGACATCATAGAGGAGATGGACATCATAGAGGAGATGGACATCATAGAGGAGGTGGACATCATAGAGAAGACGGACATCATAGAGAAGATGGGCATCATAGAGGAGATGGACATCATAAAGGAGATGGACATCATAGAGGAGATGGACATCATAGAGGAGGTGGACATCATAGAGGAGATGGGCATCAAAGAGGAGATTGACATCATAGAGGAGACGGACATCATAGAGGAGACGGACATCACAGAGGAGATTGACATCACAGAGGAGATTAACATCACAGAGGAGATTGACATCACAGAGGAGATTAACATCACAGAGGAGATTGACATCACAGACAATGGAGAGAAAACTTCAAGGTAACTGTACTAGAAGATATATGTTAAGTACCCTTTTGTGTCAAGTTAGTTGATGATGATATGGCGATAATATTTTGTTTGGAGGGAGGTGGTGAAAGGGGAGTGAGAGATGCTGTTATTACCCATTCTTCTAACCTACTCCTTCAGCTACCTCAATCTTCGACACCTGAGTTGTGTTCTATAGAATCCAAGAACGCCTCAGTAAATCTGACTTGGTTACTTTGTCCTGCCATTTGATGTTCATGATTCTTTTTAAAGACAGCAGACATGATAACTATTCAGCCTTTTACCGTGCCCTGAATATGTTGTCCAGGTTTATGATCCGTACAGGATCAAAAAATGAACTAAGCTTACACGTTTTTGAAGTCAGAACACTCACACGCGCTGCCGTCAAATTGTACTGAGGCGATCCTTTCTCCGTGAAGTGGTTTGATCAAATTAAGCAAATATAGTAGGCAGCAAGTGTTTTTCATCATTTTGTAGAGCTCTGACCCGCTCCTGGTATCAAACATCTTTGTGACCCAGATCATTAATCTACAACTATGTCCAGACTGAACATCAGGTCAAGACTGGAGACGGCAGAATGGAGCGCTGTGATGGAAGACACCGAAGATTAACTAATCGACACAGAACTGGAGTCATCAGTTTCCACAAAAATGAGGAACACACTGAGGAGGAGATCTTAGCACATATGGAAGTGTCTGACGTGCAGTGAGAGTGATCCGTCCAATAAACTAAACTAAACTAAACTAAACTAAACTAAACTAAACCGAAACGAACCAAACCAAACCAAACCAAACCAAACTAAACTAAACCTTGTGAGATCAACAAAGGCAAGGAAAGGTGATTTCCCTTCCTCCCTGTAATTTGTTATATAGACATGTTATCAGATGTAGTATATAACTTCTCACCAACTGGATGTACGATAGAAGTAACGGCAATAGTGACTGTTTATGAAATAAGTACAACTAGAACATATTTTACTCGTACGTACAGCTGTACACTCTGTTCTGTCCACGTATATTTAGACAAGTTCCAACCATTTTATAGATTATAATAGGAAATTCTTTATGCAAAGCTTCGCAGTAGGAGGCTATCTGATCATCAGAAGTAGCCCTCTCGTCGAACAAGTGTTTCGGCTCTTTAGCTTCAGCACACGCTTTTTCATTCACAATTCCAATAAACATTTTATTTACCTGTTTACTACTTCCGAAAGAAATATGTTCGTCCTAATCATTCATGCGTGCAAGTCGGCGAATAAAACTTCTTTCAATCGCCACAATCGATTTGGCCACAACAAAATATGTTTATTATTAAATGAGACAAGTAGTGCTATGTTTTAATGAATCCTTCTACTGTTTAACAGCTGAAACGAATATTTTTATTACCCGTAACTGTCTGGAGATTATGTTTACGATAAAGAGTGTCAAGGACGGTATCGCGTACTTTGAACGTGAGTAATCCCCAGTCATATTCAACTGAAATAATATTGTCGGGAGACACTAGATGTAAAATTGCATACGGAGCACAAGTAAAAACTCGAATCTTTGTCATAAATAGCTCGGTGTTTCATTTTAATAAAACACGTGGTGTCTCACTGGTATAAGGTAAGTGATAATATATTTTGCATCATTTTATTTGCAGATTAATAACAGGCAAAGATATCTTGTTAATATAATGCCGTAGAAGAGCAACGTATTAAACTTTGCCGCATTAACTAAAAACATTGAGGGCTCAAAAGGATGATGAATTTCCTTTCTTCCTGTTGGTACTTTTCGTAACATTCTGTTGGTACTTTCGTAACATTCTTTTGGTACTTTTCGTAACATTTTGTGGATGAAAGTTATAAGTAAAGTATAGAGCCACGTCACACCATATAGGGAATATGGTGTTAATGACCATAATTTTTTAAGACCTTCGACACATAATTTTTGGGGCAATATGGTCGGTATTACGCCCGTGCTGCTTTACTTTCCCAGAAAAAATCCGGTACCCATTTAAGGCTTGGTGAACCTGGAGGCCGTCAACCAGGATCGAACCCCATCTTTTGTTCGTAGTGGTTCAGTTCACTAACCACTGAGATATCGCTGCTCCCTGTAGATTAATCTCAGAAATATTTGTGTGGGTCACCTTTGTGTTTTATTGTTCCAAGAGGAAGGGACAGGGGCAGACCAAGATGAATGTGGCCTTATCACGTTAAAGAGACCTTGAACTTGACAGCAGATGAAGTGGGTGCCCTGGATATAGACGGATTCTTTCTATGTGCTGAATGCATCATTCTGGGGGAGATCTGGCTAGAGTCACATATTCTTCAGACGGGGTGTGGTGAATGCAACGTTCTGCAAAAAACATGGGATCTGATGATGACCTATTTTTAAAAATGTTCCTCGTTTAAGAAAACAATATGTTCGTACACCTACAGAAAACAATAAGTTTCCACACCCACAGAAAACAATAAGTTTCCACACCTACAGAAAACAATAAGTTTCCACACCTACAGAAAGCAATAAGTTTCCACACCCACAGAAAACAATAAGTTTCCACACCTACAGAAAACAATAAGTTTCCACACCCACAGAAAACAATAAGTTTCCACACCTACAGAAAACAATAAGTTTCCACAACCATAGAAAACAATAAGTTTCCACACCTACAGAAAACAATAAGTTTCCACAACCATAGAAAACAATAAGTTTCCACACCTAAAGAAAACAATAAGTTTCAACACCCACAGAAAACAATAAGTTTCCACACCTACAGAAAACAATAAGTTTCCACACCCACAGAAAACAATAAGTTTCCACACCTACAGAAAACAATAAGTTTCCACACCCACAGAAAACAATAAGTTTCCACACCTACAGAAAACAATAAGTTTCCACACCCACAGAAAACAATAAGTTTCCACACCTACAGAAAACAAAAAGTTTCCATACCTACAGAAAACAATAAGTTTCCACACCTACAGAAAACAATAAATTTCCACACCTACAGAAAACAATAAGTTTCCACACCTACAGAAAACAATAAGTTTCCACACCTACAGAAAACAATAAGTTTCCAAACCTACAGAAAACAATAAATTTCCACACCTACAGAAAGCAATAAATTTCCACACCTACAGAAAACAATAAGTTTCCACACCTACAGAAAACAATAAATTTCCACACCTACAGAAAACAATAAGTTTCCACGCCCATAGAAAACAATAAGTCCCCCCCCCCTACAGAAAACAATAAATTTTCCATACCCATAGAAAACAATAAGTTTTCCATACCCACAGAAAACAATAAGTTTCCACACCCATAGAAAACAACAAGTTTTCCATACCCTAGAAAACAATAAGTTTTCTATGCCCACAGAAAACAATTAGTTCCCCCCTCCCCACAGAAAACAATAAGTTTCCATACCTACAGAAAACAAAAAGTTTCCATACCTACAGAAAACAAAAAGTTTCCATACCCATAGAAAACAATAAGTTTTCCATACCCACAGAAAACAATAAGTTCCCCCCCCCTACAGAAAACAATAAGTTTACATACCTACAGAAAACAATAAGCCCCCCCCCACAGAAAACAATAAGTTTACATACCCACAGAAAACAATAAGTCCCCCCCCCCCACAGAAAACAATAAGTTTACATACCTACAGAAAACAATAAGTTTACATACCTACAGAAAACAATAAGTTTACATACCTACAGAAAACAATAAGTTTACATACCTACAGAAAACAATAAGTCCCCCCCCCCCCCACAGAAAACAATAAGTTTACATACCTACAGAAACAATAAGTTCCCCCCCCCCCCAGAAAACAATAAGTTTCCATACCCACAGAAAACAATAAGTTCCCCCCCCCCCAGAAAACAATAAGTTTCCATACCCACAGAAAACAATAAGTTCCCCCCCCCACAGAAAACAATAAGTTTCCATACCCACAGAAAACAATAAGTTCCCCCCCCCCCAGAAAACAATAAGTTCCCCCCCCCCAGAAAACAATAAGTTTCCACACCTACAGAAAACAATAAGTTTCCATACCCACAGAAAACAATAAGTTTCCACACCCACAGAAAACAATAAGTCCCCCCCCCCACCTACAGAAAACAATAAGTTCCCCCCCCCCTACAGAAAACAATAAGTCCCCCCCCCCCCACACAAAAACAATAAGTTTCCATACCCACAGAAAACAATAAGTTTCCACACCCACAGAAAACAAAAAGTTTCCACGCCTACAGAAAACAATAAGTACCCCCCCCCCCCCTTTCCTACAGAAAACAAAAAGTTTCCATACCTACAGAAAACAAAAAGTTTCCACACCTACAGAAAACAAAAAGTTTCCACACCTACAGAAAACAAAAAGTTTCCACACCTACAGAAAACAACACAGACACGCTGTTTGTGTTCGGCCGACGACTTCTTGTCCCACATTAAAAGAGCGTTAAATGTGCGTTGATGCGTTTTGTTATGATTTACGCTGCCCTTGTACACGTTCACACTCCCATCAGCTCTTTCGATGCCACTCACATGACCTGGTCCGTACATAAAATGTACATTTTACTTAAAGCTCTTCTCATGGCCAGATTTAGACACTGGCTACAGCTTAGGGCCTCGCAATCCGAGAGGGGGTGGGGGTCCTCAAAAGTGCTTATTTTGTAATCTATAATAGAGACCTTCTTGTGTTCATTTTGTAACAGGGGGCTTCACATTTTCATTTAGCCCAGTTTAGGGGCCCACAAAGAATAAATCCGGCCATAGTCTGCCCCCTCCCCCTCCTCTCTCCTCTCCCCACCACCACCCCTTCTCGTTTTAGTGATCGGAATTGTTCAGCGAATCATACAGAGCGTGTGATTCATCCTACGCACCTGTGACCAAGAACACAGGAAGTATCACATACTTTATATGTGAGCTTACCTGCAACAGGTGCTTTATGTTCTATCATTTCTAAAAGCTGAAAGGGAAATAACCCCTTACCCTCCCACAAATTATCCATTACTGCATGGAAAATATAACAAATATTGTCGAAATAAAAGAAAAAAAAAGGAAGGATAATTCATTTATAACTACGTCAAAGTGGGCTCATAAAAAAATAGTGGGCTCAAAAAAAATAGTGGGCTCATAAAAAATAGTGGGCTCATAAAAAACAAAAAAAAACAACGTGAGTAAAGCCTGGGATAAGAGACACATAATTATAGATGCATGGAGTATACTGTTGATATGGACATATGTCATATTGGTTTGAAATATGGGTAATTAGATTAACTGGAAGGAGGTAACTGACTATTATAGACGTTTTGATGCACGTGAATGTAAAAGAATGAGAGGTGAGTACAATTTTATGAAAACAATCGAATTATTGTGAACACGTTACAAACATAGTAAAAGTCAGAAACTTGGCCGATATCCTCGGGTGGACTATCGATCACATTGTAAGAAGGGATTGATGGTAGAAATAACTGCGTCATGCCTTTAGTGTGTCATTGAGGAATAGAAAGTTTGTGTAACGTCATTTTTTGTACCACCTGCACAGTGTGCACTGTGTTATGTTAAGTTATGCTAAATTAGGATCATCATGACAGCACTCTGGACACATCCATACGTGCTCAGATCTTCTCTTCCAAATATCCATTAGCACACAGTGATTATGCAAATTCGGTGTTGTTGACAAATCCTCTCATTGATCCAGAATATCTCTCTGTTCTGGCAATACCGGTCTTCACTCCCAGTACACACAGTCTAGATAGTCATGTATTTGTACTTCTGTCGGTCCTTTGTTCGACCAATCTTTCGGATATTGTTAATTATACCAGTCCGATCCATTAGCTGTGGTCAGCACAACAACAATACTGTGCCAACTTTGCTTTCCATAAAACACACCCCGAGTTTCATGTCTTCTGTTTCTTTCTCTGCGTTCACTTGACAACATATCTTCATCGTTCGCCTTTTAAAACGAAATAAAGATAGCGTAGATAAGTTTGTTAAAGTTCGTAGTAAGCTGCGATATTTGAGCTTTTCTGTCCAACACACCTGTCATCAGTACTGCATCTTGGAGTACTGGGGTGCCTTCTCTCTAGTAACTCTACTCGGTTAGTCAGACGATGTGTATTTAGTGGCATCACCGACAGTGCACAGATTTAAGTAGAGAAAGTGGTATGTTTGCAACAGTGCACAGATTTAAGTAGAGAAAGTGGTATGTTTGCAACAGTGCACAGATTTAAGTAGAGAAAGTGGTATGTTTGCAACAGTGCACAGATTTAAGTAGAGAAAGTGGTATGTTTGCAACAGTGCACAGATTTAAGTAGAGAAAGTGGTATGTTTGCAGCAGTGCACAGATTTAAGTAGAGAATGTGGTATGTTTGCAACAGTGCACAGATTTAAGTAGAGAAAGTGGTATGTTTGCAACAGTGCACAGATATAAGTAGGGAAAGTGGTATGTTTGCAACACTGCGGACACATATTTATAGTTTACCGATCCTGACAAAAACAGTCAGCTATGAGTCGTTAATCGTGTTCATCCCTGAAGATTCGGCTACCCCAACCCTCCGGTCCCTGGTAGTCATTCTAGACTGTCTGAGGCTACACATCGCCCAGGATCGGAAGGATCGAGCATAAAATCTTGTTTTCAAAAGACAACTCTACTTGTCATAGGCAACTCTTCATGCCATAGACAACTTTACATGTCACAGACAACTCTACATATCATAGACAACTCTACATGTCATAGACATTTATACATGACGTAGACAATTATATATGTCATAGCCAACTCTTCATGCCATAGACAACTTTACATGTCATAGATGACTCTTCATGTCACAAACAAATCTACATATCATAGACAACTCTTCATCTCATAGACAACTCTACATATCATAGAAAACTCTACATATCATAGAAAACTCTACATATCATAGACAACTCTACATATTATAGACAACTCTACATGTCAAAGACAACTCTTGACGACAAAAACATGATCGTGGTGACCTCTTTTGATGGAAATATAATTAGCTATTTTGAAACAGAGACAAGCCATAAGGTGGCACTAACTATTATTATTGCAAATCGAAGGAAATGTCAGAACAACAATTGACAAAAGCTTAAACTGTTTTCCTGCCCACACAGAATGACGGAAAAAGCAGCAGTCGATAAACGTTTCTATAAATATCGATGCACGTGCGTTATCCTGTGAATTATTGGTTGGAATCAGATGTTGATTGACGTCTTTGGTGGCAGGGGGTGATTGTTTGTTTAAGCGTAATCTATGACGTCGGGACCTCATTCGGTCATCAGGGCTAATCCTTGGCTGATGATGTTTATTATTTTTGTTTGGTTAGAGGTTGGCGTGTCGAGTTTTTCCAGAGTGACAACCAGTAGAATTATATTACAAAGAGAAAGTGGTTGTCAAAAAACACATGTGGTGACAAAGAGAAGATAGGTTGTTAAAGAACATGAGGGATGCCAGTAGGAAAAGCGGGTGCTAAAAATTAGGCGTGACAATAGCAAGTGGAGGTGCTAAAAATTAGGCGTGACAATAGCAAGTGGAGGTGCTGAAAATTAGGCATGACAATAGGAAGTGGAGGTGCTAAAAATTAGGCATGACAATTGGAAGTGGAGGTGCTAAAAATTAGGCGTGACAATTGGAAGTGGATGTGCTAAAATTAGGCGTGACAATAGGAAGTGGAGGTGCTAAAAAATAGGCGTGACAATAGCTAAAATTAGGCGTGACAATAGAAGTGGATGCTAAAAATTAGGCGTGACAATAGGAAGTGGAGGTGCTAAAAATTAGGCATGACAATTGGAAGTGGAGGTGCTAAAAATTAGGCATGACAATTGGAAGTGGAGGTGCTAAAAATTAGGCGTGACCATAGTAAGTGGAGGTACTAAAAATTAGGCATGACAATAGTAAGTGGAGGTGCTAAAAATTAGGCGTGACAAGAGGAAGTGGATGTGCTAAAAATTAGGCGTGACAATAGGAAGTGGATGTGCTAAAAATTAGGGTGACAATAGGAAGTGGAGGTGCTAAATATTAGGCGTGACAATAGGAAGTGGAGGTGCTAAAAATTAGGCGTGACAATAGGAAGTGGAGGTACTAAAAATTAGGCGTGACAATAGAAAGTGGAGGTACTAAAAATTAGGGGTGACAATAGAAAGTGGAGGTGCTAAAAATTAGGCGTGACAATAGGAAGTGGAGGTACTAAAAATTAGGCGTGACAAGAGGAAGTGGAGGTACTAAAAATTAGGGGTGACAATAGAAAGTGGAGGTGCTAAAAAATTGGGAGCGGCAATATGAAGTGAAGTGCTTAAAAATTAGGCGTAACAAAGGGAAGTGTTGGTGCTAACATATGTGGCGTGACAAAAGGAAGTGTTGGTGCTAACATATGTGGCGTGACAAAGGGAAGTGTTGGTGCTAACATATGTGGCGTGACAAAGGGAAGTGTTGGTGCTAACATATGTGGCGTGACAAAGGGAAGTGTTGGTGCTAACATATGTGGCGTGACAAAAGGAAGTGTTGGTGCTAACATATGTGGCGTGACAAAGGGTAGTGTGGGTGCTAACATATGTGGCGTGACAAAAGGAAGTGTTGGTGCTAACATATGTGGCGTGACAAAGGGTAGTGTGGGTGCTAACATATGTGGCGTGACAAAGGGAAGTGTTGGTGCTAACATATGTGGCGTGACAAAAGGAAGTGTTGGTGCTAACATATGTGGCGTGACAAAGGGAAGTGTTGGTGCTAACATATGTGGCGTGACAAAGGGAAGTGTTGGTGCTAACATATGTGGCGTGACAAAGGGAAGTGTTGGTGCTTACATATGTGGCGTGACAAAGGGAAGTGTTGGTGCTAACATATGTGGCGTGACAAAGGGAAGTGTTGGTGCTAACATATGTGGCGTGACAAAGGGTAGTGTGGGTTTCAAATGACAAGACTGACAGAAGAGTACCTCCTTGAAATTCACAAAATGATGATGAGAATTAAAAACAAAAAGAAAACTGCAAGGAAAATGTGAATATTTGCAAACATAAAGAGATGGACAGAAGATGAAGTAGTGCTTGTCATGTGCATTTATCGCCATGTGCGAAAGTTTAATACCCTCTGACTTGAGCCCTTCCTCCGAACAAAAATCACTGCATACGCCGATGTTTATATTTCCTATCTGCGGAGGAATGAAAGAACACGTTGAAAGGGCGGAAGCCTTATTTTATATATTTATATTAAAACTCAAATCTTGTCAAATCATCGGACAGTTATCACCACTATTGTCCAACAAGGAAATAACTCTGGAGGCAAAACGAGCACTGTACAATACAATCTTCATCCCAATGTTGTGCTACCAATGCCAGACCTGGACCATGCAAGAACAATAAGAAAAATAACCTCTACATAGATTAAATGTGTTAGACGAATGACATGAAACAGTCGTGGAGTTAAGATCAGAAATGAAAAACTGAGAAGAAAGCTAGGAATAGCCCCCGCCATAGAATACATAATGAAGCAACAGATAAAATGGTTTGGCCACGTGATAAGGCAGAAAGAACAAAACACTACACAACGAGCCTTCAACAAACGTTATGAGAACACCAGACCCAAGGGTCGACCACGAAAAAGATGGGTCGATTGAATATTAGAAGCACTAGGAAACATAACAGCAGCAGAGGCGAACAGAAGAGCAATAGACCGCAAATTATATCTCTCCTCGACGCTGAAAGGCAGATGAGGAAGGAAAGAAGAAGCAGAAGAAGATATTAAAAATACATTTGGTAACATTAAGTTTCGTTTCATCCGATGAAATTCCCCTTTAGAGTAGCAATTCCCATTTGTATGAGCAATTCTCATTTGTATGAGCAATTCTCATTTGTCGGAGCAATTCTCATTTGTTGTAGGAGCAATTCCTATTTGTAGGAGCAATTCTCATTTGTTGTAGGAGCAATTCTCATTTGTATGAGCAATTCTCATTTGTAGGAGCAATTCACATTTGTAGGAGAAATTCTCATTTGTAGGAGCAATTCCCATTTGTAGGAGCAATTCCCACTTGTAGGAGCAATTTCCCATTTGTAGGAGCAATTTGCGTTTGTAGGAGCAATGTAAAGGGCGACATAATTGACGATATGACAACAGTGTATTGTGATAACTTTATAAAGATAGCTCCCATTTAGTCCAACATGTCACTGTTACTCTTTCGTAACATCAGTTGTAACGCCTTGTATTCTGATAACTTTATAAAGATAGCTCCCATTTAGTCCAACATGTCACTGTTACGCTTTCGTAACATCAGCTGTAACGTCTCGTATTGTGTTAACAATCTCAGTTGTATCAATTCATTATTGCATTATTAAATTTGCTTCTCGTGACATTGACAGAGCCTTGTTGTATTGTGGTTATTTTAAGCAATATTGCATCGTCTCGTGTCCGCAACATTACATTGTCACATGACTGTATTAAGGTTAGCACGATTTACAACTTTTGTTGACTTCCGTAATAGTGAGTCAATATTCACTGTATCCTTGACAGCACCTCAGTGTTCCGCATATATGACACGCACTGTTAAGTAACAACACAATGAAACTCACGAATGAATGTCACTCACACAGCAGGTGATTCACAGAGGACTTAACGTGTGTGTGCTTGACATCCCGCGCTGCCTCTCGTGATGACGTCTGCTCGACATGAATGAAGCGTTGCTTTCATTGAACACATTACATGTCTGTTCTTATCGGCAAATTCTTGTTTGCATATTTTACTTCCGGATCCCACAAGGGGCACAATTCAAATATGAAGAAAAAAAAACCAGAGAAATTCCCCAGCTGTATAAAGTCTCTCCGGGAATAAGCCAGAAAAGTGAAATAAAAACTGAAATGATAGCTTTTCGATCTTGGTTATGGTTAGTCGAAGGCCCCGGTATTCTTTGAATGACCCTAACAAAGAAAGTCAGCTGCAGTACCCATCATAGAAGCTACAGCACACGCCAAAAGACATAAGGCCAAGCGGCACCGATTATGAGACCCCATTCTAATTGTTCACCGATTGGCTCTTTTATTTGTCCAATTAAATCCTACCTGTCCTTTTGTCTATTAATCTTTTTTTTCAGTTCACCAGCTTTCACCTCTGACGAAGTCCCTAGAGACTAACAATTGAATTTTGCGCGTTAATCCGTTTCTCCCTGGCAGCCGTAAGCAATGGGGTCCCTCCCCTCACAGGCAGATAACTCCGTCTTCTGAGCTACTCATATGTTTTTCCGTCGATTAGTAATTTACGTTTCAAGCCTTGCTGCAGGGACCAATAGTGGTTGCCGCTTAGAGAAATCAGAAATAAAAGTCCCAACTGGCGCAGCCGGGATTTGATCTCACAACCTCTCTGTCTCGAGATCGGCGTCTCGCCTTGAGACCAACCAACCCCGCCCCCCACTTTTTAATATTATTACCAACATCTGCGTAAATACTGGCCACCGTTCCCTTGGATTTATTTGTTTATTTTTTTTTTATAGTTTGTGTGTTTAACCCGAAGAATGCTTATGCCGAAACGTCATAATTTGTCTTGTCTTTTCTTTAGTTTAGCTGCTCCGTATCGTCTTTTGTTTATTTTACGTTTTCTGCAGCTCTACTAGCGACCCTGCGTACACTGTATACTTCATTTTTGTGCTTGGGGGGAACTGGTTGGTCTCGAGGCTAGACGCCGGCCTCGAGACAGAAAGGTTGTGGGTTCAAATCCCGGTTGCATCAAGTTGGGATTTTTATTTATGATTTCTCTCTGCGGCAACCACCCCTGGTCTCAGCAGCGAGGCCCGGCCTGAAACGTCAATTACTCATTGGCGGAAAAAAATATGAGTACTCCCGAAGATGGAATTATCTGCCTGTGCGGCGAGGGACCCCTGTGTACACGGCTGCCAGGGAAAAATGGATTAACACGCAAAATTCAGTTCCTAGTCTCTAAGGACTTCGTCAGAAGTTGGCGAACGCCACAAAAAGATGTGTGCTTATCTCAACTTTTTAATAGTTACAATAGTGCTAAAGTTGCCAGCGACTCATAGCTGATGGTTTGCGCCAGGATCGGTGAACCAGAACTATCCCTTCTTAGCGGTGCCTCTAGTTACACACTAACTAATCAAGTCTGGCAAGACGTGTAGGGATCGACAGAAAAGGCAACCCGGTATTCAAAAAAAAGGTCATGCTGAAGACGGATTTGTTTAGGCCCATCGATGCTGTCGATGCACAAGAACTGTCCACAATAGAGCAACTATTTCTTTAGTCCTCGGATGAACGGAAGCAAAGAAGATAGTTTATTTTATGTATGGAGAGATAAATGGGATAGATGGGATAGATAAATGGGATAGATGGGATAGATAAATGGGATAGATGGGATAGATAAATGGGATAGATACATGGGATAGATGGGATAGATAGATGGGATAGATAAATGGGATAGATGGGATAGATAAATGGGATAGATAGATGGGATAGATGGGATAGATAAATGGGATAGATGGAATAGATAAATGGGATAGATAGATTGGATGGATAGATGGGATAGATAGATTAGATAGATGGGATGGATAGATGGGATATATAGATGGGATGGATGGGATAGATAGATGGGATAGATGGGAAAGATAGATGGGATAGATAGATGGGACAGATGGGATAGATAGATGGGATATATAGATGGGATGGATGGGATAGATAGATGGGATAGATGGGATAGATAAATGGGATAGATAGATGGGATATATAGATGGGATGGATAGATGGGATAGATAGATGGGATAGATGGGATATATAAATGGGACAGATGGGATAGATAAATGGGACAGATGGGATATATAGATGGGATGGATGGGATAGATAGATGGGATAGATGGGATAGATAGATGGGGATTAATAGATGGGATGGATGGATAGATAGATGGGATATATAGATGGGATGGATGGGATAGATAGATGGGATATATAGATGGGATGGATGGGATAGATAGATGTGGATAGATGGGATAGATAGATGGGATAGATAGATTAAGCAGACAGACAGACAAAAACAGACAGGCAGGCAGACCGGACCAGTTAGACAGACAGATAAACAGACAGGCAGGCAGACCAGACCAGTTAGACAGGCCAGGCCAGTTAGACAGGCAGACAGACCAGACCAGTTAGACAGGCCAGGCCAGTTAGACAGGCAGACAGACCAGACCAGTTAGACAGGCCAGGCCAGTTAGACAGGCAGACAGACCAGACCAGTTAGACAGGCAGACAGGCCAGGCCATTTAGACAGGCAGACAGACCAGACCAGTTAGACAGGCCAGGCCAGTTAGACAGGCAGACAGACCAGACCAGTTAGACAGGCAGACAGGCCAGGCCACTTAGACAGGCAGACAGACCAGACCAGTTAGACAGACCAGGCCACTTAGACAGGCAGACAGACCAGACCAGTTAGACAGACCAGGCCACTTAGACAGGCAGACAGACCAGACCAGTTAGACAGGCCAGGCCAGTTAGACAGGCAGACAGAGTGACAGTGTGCTCTGTGCACCAATCACAAGCATCCGGTACAGCCTGTGGAACGACCGATACAGAAACAAGAGATCCCGGACACGACCGAGTAAAGTCAAGGCAGTGGGGAGCCCAACGGCCAAAGCCCCTCCACAAACAAAGCGTAATGTTAACTCGTTTACTGTAGAAACCGAGGCTACGCCAGATAAATATGCACAGCCGCGAACTGACCGAGATAAGTTGACATCATTGTCAAAATCTGAAATGTTAGCGGTCAGTTAGATGAGAATGACTCCGGAACATATTCTTAACTTTGTTCAATGAGGAGAAGAAAGCTCTCCACATAGTCACAAATAACACAATATTGCTTTCAGTAATCAACTGCTAACGTCAAACGTGGATATCAACAGCCAAATACCAAATTGTCAGAAGGAATGAAATAACACAGGGATAAAAGCATACAACTGTAGTTGTGAGGTCAAGCTGACGATAAGGGACATAAGTAATAGACACGATTGTTACATGCCGTTTATTATCAACTTCAATCATAGTTTTCTCTCTCTCACAGTCTTAATAGCAGAAACAGAGAATGAACTACAAGAAATGATAGACAGTATAGTAAAAGAAAGCAACAAGGAAGGTCTCAGTCTGAATAGTAAGAAAACAGAAGTAATGGCCATATCGAAGAAACAATCATCACCAGCATGAAGCATAAAAATAAACAGGACAAATTTGAAACAAGTGCAACGTTTGAAATACTTGGGCACAATAATAACATCGGATGGAAGATGCACCACAGAAATAAAAAGCAGAATAGCTCAGACCAAAATAGCATTTCAGAAAATGATAAATATCTTATGTAACCAATCTATGTCAATAGAAATGAGAGAGTTCATCGGTGAATCAATTCATCAATAGAACCAATTCTGACCTATGGAAGCGAATCATGGACAGTAGACAAATAAATGAAAAGACGATTAGAGGCCACAGAGATGGGATTTCTCAGAAGAATGTTGAAAGTTCCATGGACAGCTAAAAAGACCATTGAGGAAGTTCTCAAAGAGGCCAACACAAAAATGGAGCTCTTAAAAAACATCAGAAAAAAAACTATCAACATTTTTCGGGCACATCATGAGAAGAGGAAAGTTGGAATACTTGGTTACAACTGGCAAAATAAAAGGAAAAAGAGATCGCGGACGACAAAGAGAGAAAATACTGGATAGCTTGGTGTCATGGCATGGAAAACAGTCAACAACAGAACTGTTACGATGCACTGTAGATAGAAGAATGTGGAGGGACATGATCGCCTAGGCCAACCGGCATGGTACATGATGATGATGATATATATATATTATATATACACCCACCTGCATAAGTGACTATTGATACCTACCTATCTATTATCTGACACATATGCTATTCACACAATCGCACATATGTAGTAAGGGAGCTCAGTCACGATCCACGCGGAATGATCCAACAAGAAACATGGGGGACACCGTACGGCTTTTGTCACTCATTCCTTCATTCATATACTCACAGGATCTACAAGTGCCGGACATAAACCATACTTTCCATATGGGGCATATGTTGTTCCTTCTTGAAGGTCCCATATGTTTTAGAAACCTATGATGTCTTCATTGGTAAGTTTGTATTGAGTTTCTTTCGGTCTTTCTCATTTTCGTTTGCTGTCTAGTCCATGTTCGATGTAAGTATATCTGTAAATGTGTTCATGACTGATAATCTCTCATCTCCCATATTACCTCTCTACGAGGTTGAAGCCATACATATGCTTTATTCTGCCGTTTCGTACAAAAGACTTATAAAATGTTTATCGAAATAATTTAAAAATACCATTTCTTTACCGGTTTTCAGCGAAACGACGTATATTTTTTTCTTTTATTTGTCTGTATGTTAGTCTGTCCATTAGTTCCTTAGCCTTTTGTTTGTCTGTATGTTAGTCTGTCCATTAGTTCCTTAGCCTTTTGGTTGTCTGTATCTTAGTCTGTCCATTAGTTCCTTAGCCTTTTGTTTGTCTGTATGTAAGTCTGTCCATTAGTTCCCTAGCCTTTTGTTTGTCTGTATGTTAGTCTGTCCATTAGTTCCTTAGCCTTTTGTTTGTCTGTTTCGTTTCAGGGGAAGAGGTATGTTTAAGACTCGAAAAAAATCCACAACTAATCAATGGCATGAAAAAAAAACGAAGAACAATAGTCAGCCCGGAGTAGGATCTAGCACACAGGTTGCTTAGCTGGCTGTATTCCAGCGTAGGTTTCTCGTGGCAAAGCGTTGAGTCGATGAGTTTGTTTATTGTTGTTTGTTGTTGTTTGTTTGTTGTTGTTGTTGTTTGTTGTTGTTGTTTGTTTGTTGTTGTTTGTTTGTTGTATTGTTGTTTGTTTGTTGTGAGGGTTATCATCATTGCACGCCGGACGAACCCATAAGTGCCCCAATATCCCTCCTCGAGACAATCCAAGGAGAATCCTGGCCCATGTGAACGAACTCCGTAGCACGGCATGCGATTGTGGGTAGATTTTTTTTTTGCTTACAAATGTCACCGGTCTACGGGCATATTTAAGGCCTACTTTTTAGATTTCAACCGCCAAAGGATATTTAACGTGCCGGAGTGCATACCCGACGTCTTGTTTATTGCCATTATCAAAGAGGTCAAGGCATCGAATCTTACTACCAAGAGATCATGGGAGGGTAACGTCAACAAGAAATCACGTGATTGTTCCTATTTTGTGAAAAGTCAACACCGCTGCTAGTTTACTTAGAACATGGGACCTTCCTGACGTCGTAGACTAGCCAGCCCCCGAGTGTCGAGGTGTACAGGTTTGATCCTGCTTCCGACTGTCAATTTGTTCATTGCTTTTATTTTGTTATTGATTATTCGTGGATTGTTTCCGAGTGTTGTAAACATACCTCATTCCCTGGCATGATTTCTTCATTTGTTGTCTCGGAAAAGTTTCATTCATTATTTATATTCATATAAATACAAATTCACATATTTAGAAATATTCATTTATTATTATTTGTTCCCCTAACTTCAAGCCAATGCACTACTTATTTCCACCAGGGGACATCTTATATAGAGTATATTCATTTCAACATTGTGCTTTCAATGCCAAACATGGACACTTACGACTAGCATAACAGTAAGATTGTCGCCACAGAGATAAGATGTTCGAGAAAAGCTTGGAATGACCAGAAATAACAGCATCAGAAATGATATTATACGAGAAAGAGTAGGCATTGAGTCAATCCTAAGCTACATACACAAACAACAAATAAATTGGTTTGCCCATCTAGAAAGAATGCTATGTTATTCCTTACCATATAAAATATGTCTTAAACGAGAAGAAGGGAGAAGAGCAGGAGTCAGATCCAGAGTAAGATGAACAGACATCATAGAAACGCTGCAACATCGATTGTCAATGAGTGAATCCGACAAAAGGGCGAAAGCCAGAGCTTTATATCTCCCCCGACAGCCGAAAAGGTGCAAGAGGAAGTAAAGAAAGAAGAAGAAAGAGAAAGATTATTTGTCTCCTTCTCTTCGTGTTCCTTTTTGATGAAGGTTTCCTTCCTTAGAACAAACCCAACAGTAGCAGTGATTCCCATGCTCCTGCTGGAGCCTTCATTATAACAAACCGGATGCTGCAACAAGAGATGCTATCAGAGATCGTAATGTACTCGGTAGCCTTACTTTCCCACCAAAGGTTTAACAACCTATAGCAGGGGTTCTCAAACCGTTAGCTCGGATCCACATTAATTACGCTTTGTTGCAGCAGACCCCCAGGTTTTCTTTCATTCATTTTCTCTTTACATTTACCAACAAAACATCATACTATTCTTCAGACCTTCGCGGACTACCCTGTGACGACACCACCAGGGGACCACATATCAGTTTGAGATACGTTGATCTGTACGGTAAGTACTGTTACGTTGGTAATGCCCCCTGGTTAGTAAACGTAGAGAGAGCATCTGTACTTTTAATTTGAAACAAATGTAGGTCATGTCACGTCATTCTCGATGAGGGATACTGGTTTATAGTTTCACAGCTAGCTTTTAATTGCAGCATTTGAGGTGTGGAAAACAGAAACTTGTCAAGGATATGTTTTAGGCTTTAGATGTTTGTGCCCAAAGTGTAAAGATGGAACGGAAAATTACCACAGTCGTTGTTAGTGGGTCGACATTTGGAGGGCGCTGTAGCATCAAGTTCATGGTCACAATAAAATCAGGCCAATGAGAAATTATTGGCGGATTGAGTTGCACTATAACTATTGACTGATTGAGTTGCACTATAACTATTGGTTGCACGTGTATCGTTACCTGAACTTGCTCCTTCCCTGACTGATATGATCACCGTAGACAAGTAAAGCTCACCACATACTGCAGGGTGTTTTTTTCTTGTTGAAAACTTTGCCAATAACACATCTCTACAAACATCTTATTTTTCTTGTTGAAAACTTTGCCAATAACACATCTCTACAAACATCTTATTTTTCTTTTTCTTTCTTCCACGTCAACATCATCCTCGTCTTCTTTTTCATCATCATGTTCTTTTCTTACTCATATTCTATTTCATCATTTTGTTCTCCTTTTCTTCTTGTTCTTTGCCATTGTTCTCTTCTTCAACTTTATTTTCTCTCTCTCTCTCTCTCTCTCTCTCTTTCTCTCTCTCTCTCTGTGTCTAACCTTCTTCTTATTCAACTGTGTCGGTAACGACAGAGGTACACAGTTCTAGCACCTGCCACAGTCATCGAATATTGCTGCTGATGTTGAGTTTCCTTGAAGCTCCGTCTCACTGTGGTTGGTCTATTTCAAACTCTCTCTCCCCCTCCCCCGATACCCCACCCTTTTCCAGCCAATCTAGTCATTGTATAGATAACAGATTTACTACGGATTTACAACTAATGTACTATAGATACTACAGAAGAAATATTACAACTAATGGACGAAAGAAGAAAACATAAGAAAGAAGAACGGACATACAAAATATTGCACAAAGAGATCCAAAACAAGTGCAGTAAAGCAAAGGAAGGATGGTTAAAACAGAAATGTGAAGAAATGGAAAAACAACAGAAAGACTCAAAATTTATGCACAATCAGTTAAATGAATCAACAGGAAGAAAAGAAGTCAAAGTTTCAGGATGTGTGAAATCAAAGGAAGGAAATATAATAATGGGACAGGAGAAGACAATGGAAATATGGACAGAATATATCAGTCAACTCTATGATGATGAAAGACCAGAATTAAACAATTCAAACAAAGACACAGGACCACCAATAATGCAGAGTGAAGTGGAGGACGCAATTCAACACATGAAAAGAGGCAAAGCTCCATGTCCCGACAATATAACAATCGAAGAGATAAATGCATTAGGAGAGCTGGGAGTACAAGTCATAACAAAATTACTCAATGGCATATATAACACTGGACACATACCAGAAGATCTACTAAAATCTATCTTTGTAGCCATACCGAAGAAGTCAGGAGTCACTGATTGTGAAGACCATCGCACTGTTTGTCTCATGAGCCATATGACTAAAATATTACTAAGAATAATCATGAGACGTGTAAGGAACAAAATAAAACCAGAAATAAGTGAGGAACAATGTGGATTTGTGGAAGGAAAGGGCACCAAAAATGCAATATACATGATAAGAACATTGATAGAAAGATCTATAGAGGTAAAGAAAGATCTATATATGTGCTTTATAGACTACACAAAAGCATTTGACAAGGTAAACCATGTGGAAATAATCAATATGCTGGAGAAATTAAACATTGATGGCAAGGATCTGCGAATCATAAAAAACGTGTACTGGCAATAAACAGCAGCTATACGAATTAACAACCAAACAGGACAATTCCAATATATAAAACAAGGAGTCAGACAAAGCTGTGTTCTTTCACCGGATTTGTTTTCACTTTACAGTGAATATATTATGAGATCAACAGTAGACAAAAAAGGAATTGAAGTCAACGGTCACAACATAAATAATTTGCGATATGCGGATGACACGGTCTTAATAGCAGAGATAGAGAATGAACTACACGAAATGATAGACATAATAGTAAAAGAAAGCAACAAGAAAGGTCTCAGTCTGAATAGTAAGAAAATAGAAGTAATGGTTATATCGAAGAAACAATCATCGCCATCATGCAGCATAAAAATAAACGAGACAAATCTGAAACAAGTACAACGTTTCAAATACTTGGGCACAATAATTACATCAGATGGGAGATGCACCACAGAAATAAAAAGCAGAATAGCTCAGGCTAAAATAGCATTTCAGAAAATGAAACATTTCTTATGCAACAAATCAAGGTCAATAAAAACGAGAAAGAGAGTTCATCGGTGCTATATAGAACCAATTCTGACCTATGGAAGCGAATCATGGACAGTAGACAAACAAATGAAAAGACGATTAGAGGCCACAGAGATGGGATTTCTCAGAAGAATGTTGAAAGTTCCCTGGACAGGTAAAAAGACCAATGAGGAAGTTCTCAAAGAGGCCAACACAAAAAGGGAGCTCTTAAAAAACATCAGAAAGAAGCAATCAACATTTTTCGGGCACATCATGAGAAGAGGAAAGTTGGAATACTTGGTTATAACTGGCAAAATAAAAGGAAAGAGAGATCGCGGACGAAAAAGAGAGAAAATACTGGATAGCTTGGTGTCATGGGATGGAAAACAGTCAACAACAGAACTGATACGATGCACTGTGGATAGAATATTGTGGAGGGACATGATCACCTACGCCAACCGGTATGGCACATGATGATGATAACATGCCTGGTAGCCATGTAGCAACATGATTTCTATCATAACAACCTATATTCGGCTCTAGAAATAACATGTGGATAACTCATGTCGTGTTTTGTAGCATCACATATCAATCTTTTCAATTGAATAGAACACAATCGATCTCTTGAACATTGCAATATTTCACGTGTTTTTGTTGTTGTTGTTGTTGCTTGCTTTCTTTCTATCAGCCAGTTCGCCTTTCTCTTAAACAATTTGTTTTTTTTCAAATGTTTTTTCTTATAGTCAAACTTTTTCATTTTCTCCATAATCACTCTCTTACAAATTACAAGTTTAATTGATACTTTCCTTGTGCCACTCTAATGGATTATTTCTCGTTATTTTTGGCTGTTTTGTTTTCCTGCATTTTTTTCTATTGAACATAGAATTGACCACATCATTTCTTATTTTAAAATTATTTATTTTCTATTTCATGTAAATGGTTGTAAACAAGTTTACGCAACTGATTTGGTGGAGCCAGTAATGGCGCAGGTTAATCCTCACCCCCAACCCCCTTTTCCAATCCAAAATTTAAAAAAATAATGAAGTTTTGATAACAAAGTTACTATCAAATGACAACAGATTTAGTATCAAATGAAAACAGATTTACTATCAAATAACAACAGATTTACTATCAAATGACATCAGATTTACCATCAAATGACAACACATTTACTATCAAATTATAACAGATTTACTACGAATTTACAAACTAATATACTATCAAATGACAACAGATTTACTACGAATTTACTACGAATTTACAACTAATGTACTATCAGTTGACAACAGATTTTCTACGAATTTACAACTAATGTACTATCAATTGACAACAGATTTACTACGAATTTACAACTAATGTACTATCAAATGACAATAGATTTACTACGAATTTACAACTAATGTACTATCAAATGACAACAGATTTACTACGAATTTACCACTAATGTACTATCAATTGACAACAGATGTACTACGAATTTACAACTAATGTACTATCAATTGACAACAGATTTACTACGAATTTACAACTAATGTACTATCAAATTACAACAGATTTACTACGAATTTACAACTAATGTACTATCAAATGACAACAGATTTACTACGAATTTACAACGAATGTACTATCAAATGACAACAGATTTACTACGAATTTACAACTAATGTACTATCAAATGACAACAGATTTACTACGAATTTACAACTAATGTACTATCAAATGACAACAAATTTACTTCGAATTTACAACTAATGTACTATCAAATGACAACAGATTTACTACGAATTTACAACTAATGTACTATCAATTTACAACAGATTTACTACGAATTTACAACTAATGTACTATCAATTGACAACAGATTTACTACGAATTTACTACGAATTTACAACTAATTTACTATCAATTGACAACAGATTTACTACGAATTTACAACTAATGTACTATCAATTGACAACAGATTTACTACGAATTTACAACTAATGTACTATCAAAAGACAACACATTTACTACGAATTTACAACTAATGTACTATCAAATGACAAGAGATTTACTACGAAATTACAACTAATGTACTGTCAATTGACAACAGATTTACTACGAATTTACAACTAATGTACTATCAATTGACAAAAGATTTACTACGAATTTACAACTAATGTACTATCAAATGACAACAGATTTACTACGAATTTACAACTAATGTACTATCAAATGACAACATATTTACTACGAATTTACTACGAATTTACTATCAATTGACAACAAATTTACTATGAATTTACAACAAATTTGCTATCAATTTACAACAAATTTACTATGAATTTACAACAAATTTGCTATCAATTGACAACAAATTTACTATGTATTTACAACAAATTTACTATCAATTGATAACACATTTACTTTCAATTGACAACAACATTGTTATTAATTGGCAACACATTTACTATGAATTGACAACAAATTTGCTATCAATTTACAACAAATTTACTATGAATTTACAACAAATTTGCTATGAATTGCCAACAAATTTACTATCCACACATACACATATAACACCATATTTTTGTCTAATGTAATTGTGTTCGTGGGCTACGCTAGTCCACACATACACATATAACAGCATATTTGTGTCTAATGTAATTGTGTTCGTGGGCTACGCTAGTCCACACATACACATATAACAGCATATTTGTGTCTAATGTAATTGTGTTCGTGGGCTACGCTAGTCCACACATACACATATAACAGCATATTTGTGTCTAATGTAATTGTGTTCGTGGGCTACGCTAGTCCACACATACACATATAACAGCATATTTGTGTCTAATGTAATTGTGTTCGTGGGCTACGCTATTCCACACATACACATATAACACCATATTTGTGTCTAATGTAATTGTGTTCGTGGGCTACGCTATTCCACACATACACATATAACACCATATTTGTGTCTAATGTAATTGTGGTCGTGGGCTACGCTAGTCCACACATACACATATAACACCATATTTTTGTCTAATGTAATTGTGTTCGTGGGCTACGCTATTCCACACATACACATATAACACCATATTTGTGTCTAATGTAATTGTGTTCGTGGGCTACGCTAGTCCACACATACACATATAACACCATATTTGTGTCTAATGTAATTGTGGTCGTGGGCTACGCTAGTCCACACATACACATATAACACCATATTTGTGTCTAATGTGTTCGTGGGCTACCACACATACACATATAACACCATATTTGTGTCTAATGTGTTCGTGGGCTACGCTATCCCACACATTGAGAAACAATTGCCTGAGCTGGTGTTATCACTTGTTAGACCAAGAGCAGCATGGTCAAGGTCATATTTTATCTCTCAGATCATCTAAGTGCATAATCTCCATGTTTGGCTTCTAGTAGCCTATTTCTGGGTGTCGTGTGATTATTTCAAGCGTTATCTCGAGTTATCTCCCGCTAGAAGGTTTCTTTTGAGATCCAACTGTTTTAGGAGCCAGTTCATGCGACAATCATCATCATCATCATCATCATCATCATCATCATCATCATCATCATCATCATCATCAAGTACCGTGCCTGCTGGCGTAGGTTATCGTGTCTCTCCACAACTTTCGATCTCTACAGTTATTTATCATTTCTATTGTTGACCTTCTGCCGAGTCATTCTCTAAAGCTGTCTGGTATCTTTTCTCTTTCCTTCCCTCTATCTCTTCGTCCCTCAATTTTTCCAGTTGTTACAATATATTCCAGATTTTCCCTTATCATTACATTGCAAAAAATGATTATTGTTTCTTCCTAATATTTGAAATCAGCTCTCTTTTTGATTTGGCCTCTTTCCGTTCATTTTCATTCGTCTTCTTAGCTGTCCATGATATTCTCAACATTCTTCTGTAAAACCACATTTCTACAGCCTTTAGTGATTTTCTAGTCCGTTGCCCTATTGTTCATGATTCACATCCATGTTAAGACTGGCTCTTCGCAACATTTAAGAACTCTTTTTCTTGTTTCTATTGTCAAAAATGAAAGCTGCTTTTTTGCCTGAGCCATTCTGCATCTCACCTCTGTTGTGCATTTACCATTTGAGCTCAACATTGTTCTCAGATGCGACATTGGATGTATCAAAATGTGTCACGGCATTAGTTAAGTCTGACGGTTTATCCCATGACGAATCACGCCGTAGTATAACATATTTTATAATTAACTCTAAATTATCCTTAAAATAAGCAAAAAGTAAATTTTACTTTCAATTTTTGGATGGCAGTTGCGGTCAACATAGCTTGTCAAATCATCGGATCACCACTATTGTCCAACAAGAAAATAACTCTAGAGGCAAAACATGCACTCTACAACACAATCTTCATTCCAACATTGTGCTACCAATGCCAGACCTGGACCCTAGATGCAAGAACAATAAGAAAAATAACCTCTACAGAGATGAAATGTGTTAGACGAATGACAGGAAACAGTCTGAGAGATAAGATCAGAAACGAAGAACTGAGAAAAAAACTAGGATTAGCCCTCTCCATAAAATATATAAAGAAACAACAGATAAAATGGTTTGGTCACGTGACAAGGCAGAAAGATCAAAACACAACACAACGAACCTTTAATAAATGTTGCGAGAACACCAGACCGCGAAAAAGATGGATTGACGGAATGTTAGAAACAGTAGAAAACATATCAGCAGCAGAGGCGAACAGAAGAGCAAAATACCGCAAATTATATCTCCCCTCCACGCTGAAAGGTAAATTAGGGAGGAAAGAAGAAGAAGAAGTTGTGGTCTAATATAACCTGAAAGGCTTAGTCTGAGGTTGAACGAATCGTGTCTCGCCACGAAGTGGGCAAATAACTGCAAGTCAGCAATAACTGTAGTACAACTCAGTAGTAGAAGTTTGACTGTAAAGTGAGGTCTTATTTCTTACAATTTTACCAGTAAAACTCGTCTATACAGTGTTTTTGTTCTCTGTTAATAAACATGTTGGTCGTTTCTGTAAATATGACCGTTGACGTCTTGACTGACGGTTGACAGCAAACAATGATGATTAGTCAGTAGTTTGGTAATGTTAGTGTATTATGTTTGCTGTTTTACTTCAGCCTCTTTCGTGACTGAATCAGCCAATATTTGACAGACAGATCCGACCGCTGAATGAACAAGATGCATTTGTGGTGCCTGGCCTCATCTTCTTTCTCCTGCATCTTTTGTCTTCTAATTTTAACAGCGCTTCCTCGATTGTTGCTGTGCCTTTTTATTGTGTTGTCCAAGTGCTACGATCTGATGCCAGACTTTCTGTTTTTTTCTTTAGCTGATAGAGAATTCCCTCAAGGAAGCAAACATCCTTATATCTAAGCATTGATCTGCCCTTTAGTCTTTTCCCGTCCCTAAGTTCGCCATACAATAAGTGTTTTGTAACACGATTATTGTCCAACCTTCTCACGAGGCCCAGTCACTTTAGTGCACTCTCTGTAGTGGGGGAGATATCATCATTACACTTCACACAGCTGGAGACGAGGAGACAAAAGGCGCAGTTTTATTTGTTTCGTGTACTTGGAATCCATCACAAGGGAACAGTAGCTCATGATTCCTGTCCCTTAAAATTACGGCTGGAAGCCTGACACATTTCCTGGTCGTAGTAACCAGGGCAGGTTGTATGTTGGGCCAGCGACTCATAGCTGATGGTTTGCGCCAGGATCGGCGAACCAGAACTATCCCTTCTCCAGTTCTTAGCGGTGCCTCTAGTTACACACTAACTAATCAAGTCTGGCAAGACGTGTAGGGATCAACAGAAAAGGCAACCCGGTATTCAAAAAAAAGGTCATGCTAAAGACGGATTTGTTTAGGCCGATCTGTGCTGTCGATGCACAAGAACTGTCCACAATAGAGCAACTATTTCTTTAGTCCTTTTGGGGAATGAACGTCGCAGTGACCAATAATTTTACGGCAATTTCTCGGAGCATATCTTAGTTACTAACTTATATCATTGATGTGTCAGTCCATTTTCTACGACGAGCCGATCATAAAAGTGTGTCAAGGTCACATCTGTTCGTTATTTCTAAGATTCCACCATTAACCACATGTAGTGTGTGTTATTATTATTGCTATTGATGTTATGCTCATGCATTCATGGTCCGTTCCGAGTGACGTCAGATATCATGTCCCTCAGAACGCTCGATCTTATACGCTGTTTAACAAACAGTTCCAGTGTTGATCTTTCCCGTGCCACGCAACCCTCACGATCCTCACCTACGCAAAGCTGTAACAATACCACTCTTTCCTTTTTTTTTTAAATTGTGATTCTTATCATCAGCTTTACAGTAACTTCACATGTGTATGCCATCGAACCATCTAGCAATTGTTTCCCCTTCGCAGACCTTTACTTCTGCAGCATTCTAATTTTCCTGTTTTGTTTCTAAGTACTTCAACACGCCTCTTCTCCACACATTCCCACAACGCACCTCTTCTCCACACATACCCCACAACGCACCTTTTCTCCACACATACCCCACAACGCACCTCTTCTCCACACATACCCCACAACGCACCTCTTCTCCACACATACCCCACAACGCACCTCTTCTCCACACATACCCACAACGCACCTCTTCTCCACACATACCCCACAACGCACCTCTTCTCCACACATACCCCACAACGCACCTCTTCTCCACACATACCCCACAAACCTGAACTACAATTTCATAATTTGTTTTCAAATACTCCCCTTTTCCGTTTGCCTCTTTTACTTGAACGAATATTAATATTTGGTTAGTATTTTGTTTATGGAAGGCCCCGGTATCACTGCAAACGAATTAAAATCCATAATTGCTCAACCGTCCGTGTCAGTGGAATCATCCGAATTACTAACTCATCTCCAAAACAAAGAAAGGTAGCTGTAGTCCCCATCATAGCAGTCTCAGCACACGCCAAAAGACATAAGGCGAAACTGCACAGAAAGTGAACACAGCCAACTGTTCCCTGTCATACGATATCAGCATTCATCGTAAACCATTGGAATATCGAAACATGATCAACACGGATGATACACACAGCTCACGGTGTGCACAGAGCACTTAACTCAGTAACTCCTGCAGCAAGCCGGACTTGGAATATGCGGAAACTGCAACAAGGAACACTTTTCAGACACAGCAATTAAAAGTTCCTGACGCCTAACCGTCATATTGACCGGTATTCCAACGATGACGTATATTGCAATCAACACAGAACACACTATCACACACACTGTAGAGGATTTCAGATCACATGCATGTACTCCGCTTCACCGTGGAAGATCCCAACAGTGGAACTTTTTATCTATACACTGATCTGCATTGGAAAGATAGAATTAACCATCTTTCCGACACAAAATACTAACAGTGAACGTTGACGCAAACATGACCGCGCCATTTTGAAACCGGAAGTCCATTATATTAATATTATTATTGTTACTATTATTGTTATTACTATAGCTATTCTATGTTCTTTTTTTTTTTTGGTTACAACAAATATATTAGTTCACGAATTTTCTTCTTTCAGTTTAAAAGCAATAAGAGTTGCTAATGATTATTCTTATGACACCCGAAACATTCTAAAAGAGATGAGGGATATTTTCTTATAATTCTCTAGACACTTTCATAACAAACTGCGGCTCCACGTTTTCTAATCTCAAGTGTAATGTACACAAATTACATGATTCCACCCAAATAATGAACACATTTATGGATGGGACTGACAGCATCACACCAGGCCGCACAACAGGGGAAACTCTGATGTCCTTTATTAAAGCTTGAGTTAACCACACACACATGAGCACACACACACACACACAAACTGAATATTTCATCGAAATATAACCATTGTTCTTGTGATCATATTTGAAAGTAACGTCCGAGACTCTGGACTTCTCTCTATTAGTTCAACTTATTTATACCTGGACTTCTCTCTATTAGTTTAACTTATTTATACCTGGACTTCTCTATTAGTTCAACTTATTTATACCTGGACTTCTCTCTATTAGTTCAACTTATTTATACCTGGACTTCTCTCTATTAGTTCAACTTATTTATACCTGGACTTCTCTCTATTAGTTCAACTTATTTATACCTGGACTTCTCTCTATTAGTTCAACTTATTTATACCTGGACTTCTCTCTATTAGTTCAACTTATTTATACCTGGACTTCTCTCTATTAGTTCAACTTATTTATACCTGGACTTCTCTCTATTAGTTCAACTTATTTATACCTGGACTTCTCTCTATTAGTTCAACTTATTTATACGATTTCGTGTTAATTTTATATACATTACTTCTTTTTTTTTAACTTCTTGTCATTTTTTTCCCCCAAATTGCAATTTTCAAACATTTATACAAAATAAGCTTCAAAATGTAACACGATCCAAGCCAAAGAAAATTGAAGACTTCGTTTGTGGAGAAGCCTTCGTTAAATGCACAAGAGCTGCGGATTGGCAATTCTGGAATGATAATTAGAGGCGACTTGTAGACTTGTACGAATTTCAGACCTCCTGCTAATCTCGGGTTTGACTGCTAGTACTATCACATGGGGACGGTTTCACGTGTTGATTTGATTTCGGGCCTGGTTGAAGCGAATCTTTGGTCCGGGTCCATCTGTTCCACCCACTGTTTCTCGCCCTCTGACACGCATTCGCTTACACATGGGCACTATCCCACATTTGTACACAATTTCATTCACCTCAAACATACATAATGTGTGATATTCCACGCTTTTGTTTCTATTTATTATCTCGTTCCTTTTCTTTCTCTCTCTCGGTCTCTCTCTTTCGCTCTCTCTTTCTCTCCCTTTGTGTGTATATATATATATATATATATATGTATATATATATATATATATATATATATATATATATATATATATATATATATATATCTGATGTACTAATTCTTGTAAACTCGATATGAAATACTTTTGATTAAAAATACACTTTCTCAACAATATTTGTCACACACTTTCTCACACAATCTTTGTCATGCACTTTCTCACACAATCTTTGTCATACACTATTTAAGATACACTTCAATATTGAAAATTAACTCTCTTTTTGGGTTGGCATCTTTCAGAACGTTTCTATTACTCTATTTAGCTGTCCATGTAGATTGAAGCCATGGGTGATTTTGGTATAGAATCATCATCATCATCATCGAGTGTCGTCTCCGCAACGAAGGTTGGCTACCATGGTGCACCATTCTGCTCCGTCTCTTGCTTTGATGGTGCAGGTTATCGTAGACTGATTTGTCCATCTTTTGATGTTACTCGTCCATGTTAGTCTTGGTCTGCCTCTGCCTCTTTTACCTTGTATTTTTCCTTCCAGGTTTACTTTTAGTCGGCAATTGTGTCTTTTAACATGGCCCAAAAATCGCATTTGTCTTGTTTGAATTGTGTTTAGTAGTTCTCTTTTCATTTTTAGTTGATTGAAAACTTCGTCGTTTGGAATGGACAAATAAAATCAGTGCTGAGGTAAAGCTGGAAGCAAGCGACGAAACGTCAGTATTTTGTTATGTTCCATTTTTTGTAAAGCTGCCACCATACCTTGAAGTAGTGTATGTTTACACCCCACTACTAGCTCTTATGTTATATGGTATGTTATATGTTATGTTATATGTTATGTTATGTTATGTTACGATCATCATTACTGCTCTCCGGACAGCATAGGTGCTCCGATTGTTTCAAAATGTTCACTGGTAGGCTGCGATGAACTGTGCCAGGTATTTCGATGACAATACCTGGCAATTCGTCCAAAATAACGCTCTGTTTCGGCAAAGCCATGGCTCACTTACAGTTCTCGCAGGCTAGATAGTGAAGTATTTGAACTTCTTTCGCTCCCTCCTTCACACTACTTTATTTCCAAGGTTGTTAACGATACCTGTAAAGGAGTAAAGACATCAAGATGCACCAAGATACAAAGAGATGGGAAGCTGATGTAAAGCTGATGTAAAGCTGATGTAAGCTGATGTAAAGCTGATGCAAGCTGATGATAATGACAATTTAAAAAAAAAGAAGAAAAAAGTGGTATGGTAACAGCTTTACGTGGTAATTAACAAAACAAAACTCGACGTTTCGGCCAATTAGGCCTTCAGCTGGAACAACAAACCACGCTCTGGACCACGGGGAAGTGACATAAAAATAGTTCATTCTAGCATATTATCGCCATGTAGTTAGATTTGTGTACATATCCTGATATATAGATTTGTGTACATATCCTGATATATAGATTTGTGTACATATCCTGATATATAGATTTGTGTACATATCCTGATATATAGATTTGTGTACATATCCTGATATATAGATTTGTGTACATATCCTGATATATAGATTTGTGTACATATCCTGATATATAGATTTGTGTACATATCCTGATATACAGATTTGTGTACATATCCTGATATATATATATTTGTGTTGTTGTTCCAGCTGAAGGCCTATTTGGCCGAAATGTCGACTTTTGTTTTGTTAATTACCACGTAAAGCTCTAACGATACCTGTCCTGGCCATAGGCTGCCCATCTGATCTCTTCTACCTAGCGATCACACGTTAAGTTAAGTGGGCGTGGATGCGTTCCGTCGCTATTTTACGCCAAAGCCGCAATATCTGCTCCTGTCATAATATCTGCTTGTGTCATAATATCTGCTTGTGTCATAATATCTGCTCGTGTCATAATATCTGCTTGTGTCATAATATCTGCTTGTGTCATAATATCTGCTCGTGTCATAATATCTGCTTGTGTCATAATATCTGCTTGTGTCATAATATCTGCTTGTGTCATAATATCTGCTTGTGTCATAATATCTGCTTGTGTCATAATAAATATCTGCTTGTGTCATAATATCTGCTTGTGTCATAATATCTGCTCGTGTCATAATATCTGCTTGTGTCATAATATCTGCTCGTGTCATAATATCTGCTTGTGTCATAATATCTGCTTGTGTCATAATATCTGCTCGTGTCATAATATCTGCTCGTGTCATAATATCTGCTTGTGTCATAATATCTGCTTGTGTCATAATATCTGCTCGTGTCATAATATCTGCTTGTGTCATAATACATGTATCTGCTTGTGTCATAATATCTGCTTGTGTCATAATATCTGCTTGTGTCATAATATCTGCTCGTGTCATAATATCTGCTTGTGTCATAATATCTGCTTGTGTCATAATATCTGCTCGTGTCATAATATCTGCTCGTGTCATAATATCTGCTCGTGTCATAATATCTGCTTGTGTCATAATATCTGCTTGTGTCATAATATCTGCTTGTGTCATAATATCTGCTTGTGTCATAATATCTGCTTGTGTCATAATATCTGCTTGTGTCATAATATCTGCTCGTGTCATAATATCTGCTTGTGTCATAATATCTGCTTGTGTCATAATATCTGCTCGTGTCATAATATCTGCTTGTGTCATAATATCTGCTTGTGTCATAATATCTGCTTGTGTCATAATATCTGCTTGTGTCATAATATCTGCTCGTGTCATAATATCTGCTTGTGCCATAATATCTGCTTGTGTCATAATATCTGCTTGTGTCATAATATCTGCTCGTGTCATAATATCTGCTTGTGTCATAATATCTGCTTGTGTCATAATATCTGCTTGTGTCATAATAGCTGCTTGTGTCAAAATATATCTGCTTGTGACATAATATCTGCTCGTGTCATAATATCTGCTCGTGTCATAATATCTGCTTGTGTCATAATATCTGCTTGTGTCATAATATCTGCTCGTGTCATAATATCTGCTTGTGTCATAATACATGTATCTGTTTGTGTCATAATATCTGCTTGTGTCATAATATCTGCTTGTGTCATAATATCTGCTCGTGTCATAATATCTGCTTGTGTCATAATATCTGCTTGTGTCATAATATCTGCTCGTGTCATAATATCTGCTCGTGTCATAATATCTGCTTGTGTCATAATATCTGCTTGTGTCATAATATCTGCTTGTGTCATAATATCTGCTTGTGTCATAATACATGTATCTGCTTGTGTCATAATATCTGCTTGTGTCATAATATCTGCTTGTGTCATAATATCTGCTAGTGTCATAATATCTGCTTGTGTCATAATATCTGCTTGTGTCATAATATCTGCTTGTGTCATAATATCTGCTTGTGTCATAATAACTGCTCGTGTCATAATATCTGCTTGTGTCATAATAGCTGCTTGTGTCATAATAGCTGCTTGTGTCATAATATCTGCTTGTGTCATAATATCTGCTTGTGTCATAATATCTGCTCGTGTCATAATATCTGCTTGTGTCATAATATCTGCTTGTGTCATAATATCTGCTTGTGTCATAATATCTGCTCGTGTCATAATATCTGCTTGTGTCATAATACATGTATCTGCTTGTGTCATAATATCTGCTTGTGTCATAATATCTGCTTGTGTCATAATATCTGCTAGTGTCATAATATCTGCTTGTGTCATAATATCTGCTTGTGTCATAATATCTGCTTGTGTCATAATATCTGCTTGTGTCATAATATCTGCTCGTGTCATAATATCTGCTTGTGACATAATAGCTGCTTGTGTCATAATAGCTGCTTGTGTCATAATATCTGCTTGTGTCATAATATATCTGCTTGTGACATAATATCTGCTCGTGTCATAATATCTGCTCGTGTCATAATATCTGCTTGTGTCATAATATCTGCTTGTGTCATAATATCTGCTCGTGTCATAATATCTGCTTGTGTCATAATACATGTATCTGCTTGTGTCATAATATCTGCTTGTGTCATAATATCTGCTTGTGTCATAATATCTGCTCGTGTCATAATATCTGCTTGTGTCATAATATCTGCTTGTGTCATAATATCTGCTCGTGTCATAATATCTGCTTGTGTCATAATATCTGCTCGTGTCATAATATCTGCTTGTGTCATAATATCTGCTCGTGTCATAATATCTGCTCGTGTCATAATATCTGCTTGTGTCATAATATCTGCTTGTGTCATAATATCTGCTTGTGTCATAATATCTGCTTGTGTCATAATATCTGCTCGTGTCATAATATCTGCTCGTGTCATAATATCTGCTTGTGTCATAATATCTGCTTGTGTCATAATATCTGCTTGTGTCATAATATCTGCTTGTGTCATAATAAATATCTGCTTGTGTCATAATATCTGCTCGTGTCATAATATCTGCTTGTGTCATAATATCTGCTTGTGTCATAATATCTGCTTGTGTCATAATAACTGCTTGTGTCATAATACATGTATCTGCTTGTGTCATAATATCTGCTTGTGTCATAATATCTGCTAGTGTCATAATATCTGCTTGTGTCATAATATCTGCTTGTGTCATAATATCTGCTTGTGTCATAATATCTGCTCGTGTCATAATATCTGCTTGTGTCATAATATCTGCTTGTGTCATAATAGCTGCTTGTGACATAATAGCTGCTTGTGTCATAATAACTGCTTGTGTCATAATATCTGCTCGTGTCATAATATCTGCTTGTGTCATAATATCTGCTTGTGTCATAATACCTGCTCGTGTCATAATATCTGCTTGTGTCATAATATCTGCTTGTGTCATAATATCTGCTCGTGTCATAATATCTGCTTGTGTCATAATATCTGCTTGTGTCATAATATCTGCTCGTGTCATGATATCTGCTCGTGTCATAATATCTGCTTGTGTCATAATATCTGCTTGTGTCATAATATCTGCTCGTGTCATAATATCTGCTTGTGTCATAATACATGTATCTGCTTGTGTCATAATATCTGCTTGTGTCATAATATCTGCTTGTGTCATAATATCTGCTCGTGTCATAATATCTGCTTGTGTCATAATATCTGCTTGTGTCATAATATCTGCTCGTGTCATAATATCTGCTCGTGTCATAATATCTGCTTGTGTCATAATATCTGCTCGTGTCATAATATCTGCTCGTGTCATAATATCTGCTTGTGTCATAATATCTGCTCGTGTCATAATATCTGCTCGTGTCATAATATCTGCTTGTGTCATAATATCTGCTTGTGTCATAATATCTGCTTGTGTCATAATATCTGCTCGTGTCATAATATCTGCTTGTGTCATAATATCTGCTTGTGTCATAATATCTGCTCGTGTCATAATATCTGCTTGTGTCATAATATCTGCTTGTGTCATAATATCTGCTTGTGTCATATCTGCTCGTGTCATAATATCTGCTTGTGTCATAATATCTGCTTGTGTCATAATATATGCTCGTGTCATAATATCTGCTTGTGTCATAATATCTGCTTGTGTCATAATATCTGCTTGTGTCATAATATCTGCTTGTGTCATAATATCTGCTCGTGTCATAATATCTGCTTGTGTCATAATATCTGCTTGTGTCATAATATCTGCTTGTGTCATAATAGCTGCTTGTGTCATAATGCTCGTGTCATAATATCTGCTCGTGTCATAATATCTTCTTGTGTCATAATATCTGCTTGTGTCATAATATCTGCTCGTGTCATAATATCTGCTTGTGTCATAATACATGTATCTGCTTGTGTCATAATATCTGCTTGTGTCATAATATCTGCTTGTGTCATAATATCTGCTCGTGTCATAATATCTGCTTGTGTCATAATATCTGCTCGTGTCATAATATCTGCTCGTGTCATAATATCTGCTTGTGTCATAATATCTGCTTGTGTCATAATATGTGCTTGTGTCATAATATCTGCTTGTGTCATAATATCTGCTCGTGTCATAACATCTGCTTGTGTCATAATATCTGCTCGTGTCATAATATCTGCTCGTGTCATAATATCTGTTTGTGTCATAATATCTGCTTGTGTCATAATATCTGCTTGTGTCATAATATCTGCTTGTGTCATAATATCTGCTTGTGTCATAATATCTGCTCGTGTCATAATATCTGCTTGTGTCATAATATCTGCTTGTGTCATAATATCTGCTCGTGTCATAATATCTGCTTGTGTCATAATATCTGCTTGTGTCATAATATCTGCTTGTGTCATAATATCTGCTTGTGTCATAATATCTGCTTGTGTCATAATATCTGCTCGTGTCATAATATCTGCTCGTGTCATAATATCTGCTCGTGTCATAATATCTGCTTGTGTCATAATATCTGCTTGTGTCATAATATCTGCTTGTGTCATAATATCTGCTTGTGTCATAATATCTGCTTGTTTCATAGTATCTGCTTATGTCATAATATCTGCTTGTGTCATAATATCTGCTTGTGTCATAATATCTGCTTGTGTCATAATATCTGCTTGTGTCATAATATCTGCTCGTGTCATAATATCTGCTTGTGTCATAATATCTGCTCGTGTCATAATATCTGCTTGTGTCATAATATCTGCTTGTGTCATAATATCTGCTTGTGTCATAATATCTTCTCGTGTCATAATATCTGCTCGTGTCATAATATCTGCTTGTGTCATAATATCTGCTTGTGTCATAATATCTGCTCGTGTCATAATATCTGCTTGTGTTATAATATCTGCTTGTGTCATAATATCTGCTCGTGTCATAATATCTGCTTGTGTCATAATATCTGCTCGTGTCATAATATCTGCTTGTGTCATAATATCTGCTCGTGTCATAATATCTGCTCGTGTCATAATATCTGCTCGTGTCATAATATCTGCTTGTGTCATAATATCTGCTTGTGTCATAATATCTGCTCGTGTCATAATATCTGCTTGTGTCATAATATCTGCTCGTGTCATAATATCTGCTCGTGTCATAATATCTGCTTGTGTCATAATATCTGCTTGTGTCATTATATATGATATCTGTTTGTGTCATAATGTCTGCTTGTGTCATTATATCTGATACCTGCTTGTGTCATAATATCTGCTTGTGTCATAATATCTGCGTGTGTCATAATATTTGATTTCTGCTTGTGTCATAATATCTGCTTGTGTCATAATGTCTGCTTGTGTCATAATATCTAATATCTGCTTGTATCATAATATCTGCTTGTGTCATAATATCTAATATCTGCTTGTGTCATAATATCTGCTTGTGTCATAATATATTATATCTGCTTGTGTCATAATATCTGATATCTGCTTGTGTCATAATATCTGCTTGTGTCATAATATCTGCGTGTGTCATAATATCTGCTTGTGTCATAATATCTGCATGTGTCATAATATCTGATATCTGCTTGTGTCATAATATCTGCTTGTGTCATAATATCTGATATCTGCTTGTGTCATAATATCTGCGTGTGTCATAATATCTGCTTGTGTCATAATATCTGATATCTGCGTGTGTCATAATATCTGCTTGTGTCATAATATCTGCTTGTGTCATAATATCTGCTTGTGTCATAATATCTGCTCGTGTCATAATATCTGCTTGTGTCATAATATCTGCTCGTGTCATAATATCTGCTCGTGTCATAATATCTGCTTGTGTCATAATATCTGCTTGTGTCATAATATCTGCTTGTGTCATAATATGTGCTTGTGTCATAATATCTGCTTGTGTCATAATATCTGCTCGTGTCATAACATCTGCTTGTGTCATAATATCTGCTCGTGTCATAATATCTGCTCGTGTCATAATATCTGTTTGTGTCATAATATCTGCTTGTGTCATAATATCTGCTTGTGTCATAATATCTGCTTGTGTCATAATATCTGCTTGTGTCATAATATCTGCTCGTGTCATAATATCTGCTTGTGTCATAATATCTGCTTGTGTCATAATATCTGCTCGTGTCATAATATATGCTTGTGTCATAATATCTGCTTGTGTCATAATATCTGCTTGTGTCATAATATATGTATCTGCTTGTGTCATAATATCTGCTTGTGTCATAATATCTGCTTGTGTCATAATATCTGCTTGTGTCATAATATCTGCTTGTGTCATAATATCTGCTCGTGTCATAATATATGCTCGTGTCATAATATCTGCTTGTGTCATAATATCTGCTTGTGTCATAATATCTGCTTGTGTCATAATAGCTGCTTGTGTCATAATATCTGCTTTTGTCATAATATCTGCTTGTGTCATAATATCTGCTTGTTTCATAGTATCTGCTTGTGTCATAATATCTGCTTGTGTCATAATATCTGCTTGTGTCATAATATCTGCTTGTGTCATAATATCTGCTCGTGTCATAATATCTGCTTGTGTCATAATATCTGCTCGTGTCATAATATCTGCTTGTGTCATAATATCTGCTTGTGTCATAATATCTGCTTGTGTCATAATATCTGCTCGTGTCATAATATCTGCTCGTGTCATAATATCTGCTTGTGTCATAATATCTGCTTGTGTCATAATATCTGCTCGTGTCATAATATCTGCTTGTGTCATAATATCTGCTTGTGTCATAATATCTGCTCGTGTCATAATATCTGCTTGTGTCATAATATCTGCTTGTGTCATAATATCTGCTCGTGTCATAATATCTGCTCGTGTCATAATATCTGCTTGTGTCATAATATCTGCTCGTGTCATAATATCTGCTCGTGTCATAATATCTGCTCGTGTCATAATATCTGCTTGTGTCATAATATCTGCTTGTGTCATAATATCTGCTCGTGTCATAATATCTGCTTGTGTCATAATATCTGCTCGTGTCATAATATCTGCTCGTGTCATAATATCTGCTTGTGTCATAATATCTGCTTGTGTCATTATATATGATATCTGCTTGTGTCATAATGTCTGCTTGTGTCATTATATCTGATACCTGCTTGTGTCATAATATCTGCTTGTGTCATAATATCTGCGTGTGTCATAATATTTGATTTCTGCTTGTGTCATAATATCTGCTTGTGTCATAATATCTGCTTGTGTCATAATATCTAATATCTGCTTGTATCATAATATCTGCTTGTGTCATAATATCTAATATCTGCTTGTGTCATAATATCTGCTTGTGTCATAATATATTATATCTGCTTGTGTCATAATATCTGATATCTGCTTGTGTCATAATATCTGCTTGTGTCATAATATCTGCGTGTGTCATAATATCTGCTTGTGTCATAATATCTGCTTGTGTCATAATATCTGATATCTGCTTGTGTCATAATATCTGCTTGTGTCATAATATCTGATATCTGCTTGTGTCATAATATCTGCGTGTGTCATAATATCTGCTTGTGTCATAATATCTGATATCTGCTTGTGTCATAATATCTGCTTGTGTCATAATATCTGCTTGTGTCATAATATCTGCTTGTGTCATAATATCTGCTCGTGTCATAATATATGCTTGTGTCATAATATCTGCTTGTGTCATAATATCTGCTTGTGTCATAATATATGTATCTGCTTGTGTCATAATATCTGCTTGTGTCATAATATCTGCTTGTGTCATAATATCTGCTTGTGTCATAATATCTGCTTGTGTCATAATATCTGCTTGTGTCATAATATCTGCTCGTGTCATAATATCTGCTCGTGTCATAATATCTGCTTGTGTCATAATAGCTGCTTGTGTCATAATATCTGCTTGTGTCATAATAGCTGCTTGTGTCATAATATCTGCTTGTGTCATAATATCTGCTTGTGTCATAATATCTGCTTGTTTCATAGTATCTGCTTGTGTCATAATATCTGCTTGTGTCATAATATCTGCTTGTGTCATAATATCTGCTTGTGTCATAATATCTGCTTGTGTCATAATATCTGCTCGTGTCATAATATCTGCTTGTGTCATAATATCTGCTCGTGTCATAATATCTGCTTGTGTCATAATATCTGCTTGTGTCATAATATCTGCTTGTGTCATAATATCTGCTCGTGTCATAATATCTGCTCGTGTCATAATATCTGATTGTGTCATAATATCTGCTTGTGTCATAATATCTGCTCGTGTCATAATATCTGCTTGTGTCATAATATCTGCTTGTGTCATAATATCTGCTCGTGTCATAATATCTGCTTGTGTCATAATATCTGCTTGTGTCATAATATCTGCTCGTGTCATAATATCTGCTCGTGTCATAATATCTGCTTGTGTCATAATATCTGCTCGTGTCATAATATCTGCTCGTGTCATAATATCTGCTCGTGTCATAATATCTGCTTGTGTCATAATATCTGCTTGTGTCATAATATCTGCTCGTGTCATAATATCTGCTTGTGTCATAATATCTGCTCGTGTCATAATATCTGCTCGTGTCATAATATCTGCTTGTGTCATAATATCTGCTTGTGTCATTATATATGATATCTGCTTGTGTCATAATGTCTGCTTGTGTCATTATATCTGATACCTGCTTGTGTCATAATATCTGCTTGTGTCATAATATCTGCGTGTGTCATAATATTTGATTTCTGCTTGTGTCATAATATCTGCTTGTGTCATAATATCTGCTTGTGTCATAATATCTAATATCTGCTTGTATCATAATATCTGCTTGTGTCATAATATCTAATATCTGCTTGTGTCATAATATCTGCTTGTGTCATAATATATTATATCTGCTTGTGTCATAATATCTGATATCTCCTTGTGTCATAATATCTGCTTGTGTCATAATATCTGCGTGTGTCATAATATCTGCTTGTGTCATAATATCTGCTTGTGTCATAATATCTGATATCTGCTTGTGTCATAATATCTGCTTGTGTCATAATATCTGATATCTGCTTGTGTCATAATATCTGCGTGTGTCATAATATCTGCTTGTGTCATAATATCTGATATCTGCGTGTGTCATAATATCTGCTTGTGTCATAATATCTGATATCTGCTTGTGTCATAATATCTGCTTGTGTCATAATATCTGCTTGTGTCATAATATCTGATATCTGCTTGTGTCATAATATCTGCTTGTGTCATAATATCTGCTTGTGTCATAATATGTGCTTGTGTCATAATATCTGCTTGTGTCATAATATCTGCTCGTGTCATAATATCTGCTTGTGTCATAATATCTGCTCGTGTCATAATATCTGCTCGTGTCATAATATCTGCTTGTGTCATAATATCTGCTTGCGTCATAATATCTGCTTGCGTCATAATATCTGCTTGTGTCATAATATCTGCTTGTGTCATAATATCTGCTTGTGTCATAATATCTGCTTGTGTCATAATATCTGCTTGTGTCATAATATCTGCTCGTGTCATAATATCTGCTCGTGTCATAACATCTGCTTGTGTCATTATATCTGCTTGTGTCATAATATCTGCTCGTGTCATAACATCTGCTTGTGTCATAATATCTGCTTGTGTCATAATATCTGCTTGTGTCATAATAAATGAACTTGAACTGGTGAAGTTCATAATCCACTTACCAGGGGAGGGCATAGAAAAGGATTAAGTAGCCTGGTCGTGCGAGTAGGATTCAAAGGGGGAATGCAAACTCGCTGTACTGAAGTCGGATGCATCGGGTTGAAAGACGAAGAGATCGTAACTTGTAATCATCATCGTCAGCTGCACAAATTTAACGCTGTTTGAAATAAGTCTAATGAAGAGTAATGATCGTCGAACCAACGTTGAAGAATTAAATGGAAGCTGATTTACTGTACTAGTACGTGTATATATTAATACATCGTGTGTGTCTGTACACATGTGGCAATGAAGTGCACTTGTTAATTGTCCTGTTATCTCTCTCACCGAGTATCCTCACGTGAAGGTTCGTCTATTCACAAGTATATCTGCTGTCATGTTCTCTACTCTTATCTTACCGTCGTGACGCGTCTAGTGCTACTACATCGGCGTGCAAAAAAAAAAAACACAAAAAAAAACGATCGTGTCTCTTAACCTATCTCAGCCTTTAAAATTCTGACACATCTGCTGCTTCGCCACAGTGCCAGGGCGAAGACACACGATGACAAAGGAAGAACTCGGGGGTGTGTTAGGAGGTTTGGGTGCTGAGGTTTTTTTTCTTTTTTGCAATCGCCAGCTTTTACCCCTGACGAAGTCCCTAGATACTAGGAACTGAATTTTGCGTGTTATTCCCTTTTTCCCTGTCAACCGTGTGCACAGGGGTCCCTCGCCGCACAGGCAGATCAGTCTTCGAGGTAATCATATATTTTTTCCCGGCGATGAGTAATTGATGTTTCAAGCCGGGCCTCGCTGATGAGACCAGAGGTGATTGCCACAGAGAGAAATTATAAATAAAAATCCCAAATGGTGCAGCCGAGGTTTGAACCCACAACCTCTCTGTCTCGAGGCCGGCGTCTTGCCTCGAGACCAACCAGCCCCATCTATGGGATTTAAGCTCGACAGTAATAGAAACTTAAAATCAATTATTTATTAGGCCGGTGAATATTGTTTTTTCCCGTATATTAAATGTGTTTCAGGGTCTGAAGTCGTTACACAGTTCATGAGCTGAAAACAGGCAGCAACCAATAGCTGACTGATGCCCCAACTCTCAGTAAAAAAAAAAAGAAGTAAAGTGCCTCAGTCACACCAAGTGGCGTATAGGGAATATGGTGTTAGTGACCTTAAATTTTATAGACCTTCGGCACATAATTTTTGGGGTAATGTGGTCGGTATTACGCCCGTGCCGCTTTACTTTCCCATAAAAAAACCCTGTACCCATTAAAGGCTGGGTGAACCCGGAGCCCTCGGTTGGGATCGAACCCTACCTTTTGTCCTTTGTAGTCCAGTTCACTAACCACTGAACTATCGCGGCTCCCCAACTCCCAGTGGTAACCTTAAATTAATGTCTTGCCAAACGAGTGAAGTTTTTTTCTTTATTCTTTGTGTTAACTTCGGGATTAAAGAAAAAATAAAACACATTTCATTTCCATTGTCTGCCATTACAATGTCTGTCCTTTATAATGTATGCCCTTATAATATATGTCATTATAATGTCTGCCCTTAAAATATTTGCGCTCACAATGTCTGCCCTTACAATGTCTGCCCTTACAATGTCTGCACTTACAATGTCTGCCATTTACAATGTCTGCACTTACAATGTCTGCATTCACAATGTCTACCATTTACAATGTCTGCCCTTACAATGTCTGCACTTACAATGTCTGCCCTTACAATATCTGCCATTTACAATGTCTGCCCTTACAATGTCTGCCATTTACAATGTCTGCCCTTACAATGTCTGCACTTACAATGTCTGCACTTACAATGTTTGATTTTTATTACAATTTCTTGCCATACAATGTTTGTCCTTACTATGTATGTCCTTACAATGTCTGTCCTTACAATGTATGTCCATACAATGTATGTCCATACAATGTATGTCCTTACAATGTATGTCCTTACAATGTATGTCCTTACAAACTCTGCCCTTACAATGTATGTCTTTACAATGTCTGTCCTTACAATGTATGTCCTTACAATGTCTGTCCTTATAATGTATGTCCTTACAATGTCTGTCCTTACAATGTCTGTCCTTACAATGTATGTCCTTACAATGTCTGCGCTTTCAATGTCTGTCATTTACAATGTGTGCTCTTACAATGTCTGCCCTTACAATATCTGTCATTACAATGTTTACCCTTACAAGTCTGCACTTACAATGTCTGTCCTTTACAATGTCTGTCATTTACAATGTCTGTTCTTACAATATCTGCCCTTTACAATGTGTGCACTTACAATGTCTGTGCATACAATGTCTGCCATTTACAGTGTCGGCCCATACAATATCTATCCTTACAATGTCTGCCCTTTACAATTCAATAATCATCTATAATATAATATTACATTCAATAGTCACCTATTATATAATCATCAATTCAATAGTCACCTGTTATATAATCATCAAATTAATAGTTACCTATTATATAATCATCCATTCAATAGTCACCTATTATATAATCATCAATTCAATAGTCACCTATTATATAATCAACAATTCAATAGTCACCTATTATATAATCATCAATTCAATAGTCACCTATTATATAATCATCCATTCAATAGTCACCTATTATATAATCATCAATTCAATAGTCACCTATTATATAATCATCAATTCAATAGTCACCTAATTATATAATCAACAATTCAATAGTCACCTATTATATAATCATCAATTCAATAGTCATCTGTTATATAATCATCCATTCAATAGTCACCTATTATATAATCATCAATTCAATAGTCACCTATTATATAATCATCAATTCAATAGTCATCTATTATATAACCATCCATTAAATAGTCACCTATTATATAATCATTAATTCAATAGTCACCTTTTATATAATCATCAATTAAATAGTCACCTGTTATATAATCATCCATTCTATAGATGCTTAATCATCAATTTAGTAGTCATCTACTCAATAATAATTAATTAAATAATCATCAATGAAATGTACATATGGTCGACACTTGAACATGACAATAGAAGTTGGAGATCTGGTTAGAGACAGAGATTCTTTCAGACGGTTGTGATGAATACAATATTCTGTGGAAGATCTGGTTAGAGACAGAGATTCTTTTAGACGGTTGTGATGAATACAATATTCTGTGGAAGATCTGGTTAGAGACAGAGATTCTTTTAGACAGGCTATTGTAAATGTAACGTTCTGCAAGATATATGCTATCTGAAAATGATACACAACAATGTCTGGGATGAAATTAATCAGAAATTCAGAGCAGAAAAGATACAGACCTCAATAAATGGTTGCTTTCCGCAGAATAAAGGAATGGGAATGGCAGGACAAAGTCACTAACTTAGAACTATGTGAAAGTATCAGTCAAATACCAGTGGACAAAGAGATACGACAAAGACGATTGAGCTAGATTAGACAAACACTTCGGAAGCCAGTTGAAACACGACATGCCCTTTTTTGTGATACATAGGGAAGAGACACAGAAGAGGACAAAAACATTCTTGGAGAAGACAGATAAGAAGGATGGGGAAGGCATAGAGTGATCTTAAAAGAATGGCAAGAAAGAGAGCAGTTTCGAAGTTGTTTGTTGAAGACCTATGCTCCACAGGGAGCTGAAAATGTTTGTTGAAGACCTATGCTCTACATGGAGTTGAAAGTGTTTGTTGAAAACCTATGCTCCACAGGGAGTTGAATGTGCTTGTTGAAGACCTATGTTCTACAGGGAGCTGAAAGTGTTTGTTGAAGACCTATGTTCTACAGGGAGTTGAAAGTGTTTGTTGAAGACCTATGTTCTACAGGGAGTTGAAAGTGCTTGTTGAAGACCTATGTTCTACAGGGTGCTGAAAATGTTTGTTGAAGACCTATGCTCTATAAGGGAGTTGAAAGTGTTTGTTGAAGACCTATGCTCTACAGGAAGTTGAAAGTGTTTGTTGAAGACCTATGTTCTACAGGGTGCTGAAAGTATTTGTTGAAGACCTATGCTCTATAAGGGAGTTGAAAGTGTTTGTTGAAGACCTATGCTCTACAGGAAGTTGAAAGTGTTTGTTGAAGACCTATGTTCTACAGGGTGCTGAAAGTATTTGTTGAAGACCTATGCTCTGTAGGGAGTTGAAAGTGTTTGTTGAAGACCTATGTTCTACAGGGTGCTGAAAGTATTTGTTGAAGACCTATGCTCTATAGGGAGTTGAAAGTGTTTGTTGAAGACCTATGCTCCACAGGATGTTGAATGTGCTTGTTGAAGACCTATGTTCTACAGGGAGTCAAAAGTCTTTGTTGATGACCTATGCTCTACAGGGAGTTGAGAGTTGACAGTTGTCATATAAATAAACAGGAAGAAAACTCACAGCTGAATAGTTTTGACAGGACTAGTGAATCAAAAACTTTCTTTGTTTCCCGCCTGGAACAGACTATCAAGTCACGTGTTTAGGGAGCTAATAAAGATGGCGACCTGGTGATGTCCGAAAATGATTTGCTGAAGTCGGAGGTTGGAAATGTGCTAATTTCGTAGTCTTCTGTAACCAAACAACAGACTGCACCTGCGCGCCAAATTTATGTACTTGTCAATGCAGCAGAAGACGTATGGATTTGATCCTTTTGGTTTGTTGACCTTGACTCCAACAGTCAGTTATGAGTTGTCCGTTTGCAATCCCCATTTCTAGCTCTTGGCTGCAAGTATTAGTTTAATAGCATATTGTTCAACAGCTCACAAGATGACTATTTAGTTTTTGAGTTATTTGCGGGTCATCATCATTGCACTCCAAAATTATCAATAGGAGCTGAGATCCCATCCTCAGCATATCCCTCAGCGTCCAGAGACTGACGGCTCCGATTCTGTGTTGGTTGATAAATCTTCTTACACGCCCACTAAGTTTCTCGTTTCTGGCTGTATCCATCTTAACTATTTATCTATCTATTGACCTTTCAAGCCGTAGCCGGCCCATAGGGCATAGATCCAGATACTCTTTCTCTTATCTAAATTTGTATTCTAGCAGTTCTCAATCCTTGTAAAGATCTTTTACCAAATCTCGCCATTTGTCTCTGTTCTGTGCAAGCAGCTCTATCTCATTGAGAGAGCCGATTCCTGATGCTCTTGCCTCTCTGCTCCCATTTCTTTTATCCGAAGAGGTGATGTGGACTCATGGTATCGAAATCTTGTGCTATTCTTGCTATGGAGGGGGGGGGCACATTGATGACGTCAGCCCGACTATTGAGTCTTCCTACTGAAGATCAGCGAACGCTTGCGGTAGAATAAAGACGAGGAGCTACGATAACAATAAGAGTGAACACCACCTGTTGGGGGCCGACCACATGTTGATTCCTACACTTGTTATCGGTCCTCGAATGTGGTGCTCAACACGTGTTCTCCGTTGTGTAAATAATGGAACAATGTAATAAGCGTTGAACGCAAACACTAAGGCTACATGAAGGACTTACAGAACAAGTAACCTGGATCTGGGTTAACATTAGAACTAATAACAAAAATATAACATATCATGCATACAAAAGTGACGTGGAAATGAATGAGAAGATAGCGAGGGCTACGAGTTTGTTTGCAAGTTTGAAAATGTAATCACAAAATTGGAAGGATAATAACATTCGATAAGTGTACACATTTATAATGTGATCTTTTGTTCCTTTGTTGGTTTGTTTAGAAGATTTTTAAAAAATATATAAATACAACTATGGGTGTACCTAATGGAAAGCGACGTATCCCCGAGTCTTCTAGTGCCAGGCTGCACATACAGAGTCATATCCAAGGTATACACTTCACGTAATCATCCTCAGTCCTGCCCACTTGTTTAGCTTTATTTGGAGCCAAGGAGGGACCGACCAGTGAGATTACCAGATTTCCTTGGAGCCAATGAGGGACCAACCAGTGAGATTACCAGCTTTCTTTGGAGCCAATGAGGGACCAACCAGTGCGATTACCAGCTTTATTTGGAGCCAATGAGGGACCAACCAGTGAGATTACCAGCTTTATTTGGAGCCAATGAGGGACCGACCAGTGAGATTACCAGCTTTCCTTGGAGCCAATGAGGGACCGACCAGTGAGATTACCAGCTTTATTTGGAGCCAATGAGGGACCGACCAGTGAGATTACCAGCTTTATTTGGAGCCAATGAGGGACCGACCAGTGAGATTACCAGCTTTATTTGGAGCCAATGAGGGACCGACCAGTGAGATTACCAGCTTTATTTGGAGCCAATGAGGGACCGACCAGTGAGATTACCAGCTCTCTCCATTCGCGTGGGACCAACCAGTGAGATTACCAGCTTTATTTGGAGCCAATGAGGGACCGACCAGTGAGATTACCAGCTCTCTCCATTCGTGTGGGACCAACCAGTGAGATTACCAGCTTTATTTGGAGCCAATGAGGGACCGACCAGTGAGATTACCAGCTCTCTCCATTCGTGTGGGACCAACCAGTGAGATTACCAGCTTTATTTGGAGGCAATGAGGGACCGACCTGTGAGATTACCAGCTTTATTTGGAGCCAATGAGGGACCAACCAGTGAGATAATCAGCTTTCTCCATTCGTGTGGGACCGACCAGTGAGATTACCAGCTTTCTCCATTCGTGTGGGACCGACCAGTGAGATTACCAGCTTTCTCCATTCGTGTGGGACCGACCAGTGAGATTACCAGCTTTCTCCATTCGTGTATTCTGTGCACCACCCAACGGAAATGTTTTCCCTGTCTAACCTTTCCTTTCTTCTTCTTTCTTTCCTCATTTGCCTCTTAGCGTCGAGGAGAGATATAATTTGCGGTCGTTTGCTCTTCTGTTCGCTTCTACTGTTGTTATGTTTCCTAGTGCTTCTAATATTCCATCGATCCATCTTTTTCGTGATCAACCCTTGGATTTGGTATTCTCGCATCGTTTATTGATGTCTCGTTGTGTTGTAATTTGATCACTCTGCCTTGTCACGTGACCAAACCATTTTATATGTTGTTTCTTTATATATTATATGTTGAGGGCTATTGCTAGCTTTTTTCTCAGTTCTTTATTTCTGATCTTATCTCTCAGACTGTTTCCTGTCATTCATCTAAGACATTTCATCTCTGTAGAGGTTATTTTTCTGTTTTTTTTTCCTTGCCTCAAGGGACCGGGTCTGACATTGGTAGCACAACGTTGGGATGAAGATTGTATTGTAGAGTGCTCGTTTTCCCTCTAGAGTTATTTCCTTGTTGGACATTAGTGGTGATAACTGTCCAATGATTTGACAAGTTTTCATGCATCTTGAGTCTATATCTGCTGTTTTAAAATTGTCGTTTGTCACTAAACTTCCTAGATATTTGAATTCCTCTACTTGTTTTAGTTGCCTGCCTTCTATTGTTATGTTGATGTTCTTGTTGATGGCTAACCTATGATGTCATGAATAATTTTGTTTTCCGTGGCTGCGTCTTCATTTTGTGTTTCCATTCTTCTGTGCGAGGTGGGACACACCGTTATATCTTGTGGCAAGAGGCGCATCACAGCAACAGCGAACCACAGCTGATGGCTTCCGCCAGGATCGATGAACCAGAACAATCCAGACCCTACTCCACCTCTTCTCGGTGCCTCCTGAAATAGACTAACCTGTCTAGCCTAGCCAAACGAGTAGGTGTCGAATAGGGAAGACAACCCGGGAATTAAAAAAAAAAGATAGCACGCTGAAGTCGGAGAAGAACATGAGAAAGGAAAAAAAGTCAACATTTTTTCGGGCACATCATGGGAATAGAAGAATTGGAATACTTAGTTACAACTGGAAAAATACAGGGAAAGAGAGATTGCGGACGACAAAGAGAGAGTTTACTAGATAGCTTGGTGTCATGGCATGGAAAACAGCCAATAACAGAACTGATATGATGCACTGTGGATAGAAGATTGTGCAAGGACATGAGTGCCTACGCAAACCGGGAATGGCACACGATGATGATGATGGAGGAATTGAGGAATACGATGAATTAGAATAATTAGATACCACAGTGGATTAGAGGAATTGTGGAACACGGTGGATTGCTGGAATTAGAGACCACAGCGGTTTAGTGGAATTGGGGAACACGGTGGATTAATTACACAACTGGAATTGGCGTCTGGCCTCTCCAAAATGAGAACAAAAAAGAACATGGCAAGTAGAGAATTGTCCATGCATGGAGGGAGGGAAGTCAAGCAGTAGAAGGAAAACGTCCGCTAGAATCGTGGAACCTATGACATCATCAGGGTGATTATGGGAAAAGGAGATATCATCTCGTCGCACCACGTGACGGAGTATAGGAAAGCCATCGATAATTCACATGATAAAGTACCTGGTGACGCATATGAGACAGAACACGAGCTTCAGACGAGAGCTCGATCTCGTTATATAGGGCATTCAAGACAATATTTATCGCATAAGTAAGTGCTTACGGTAGATGTTTTTAAAAAATGTCTCCTGTTGTCCCTTTTCATAATCCTCATCATCAAGCTCATATGTAAATGAAGGCCAGGGTATGTGACTTGAATATGTCAGCTACGGAGATTATGTTAATACATAGCAATGGGAAAATAGCGTTATTATGCCGGTCGGTGCGTTCAGAATTGCATTAAGGCAGAAAGCGTGTGAGAACAGAAGATAGATGAGATTGTTGGGTTGTCTTGATAGTCACCCACATCGCGTGTAACAGAAGATAGATGAGATTGTTGGGTTGTCTTGATAGTCACCAACATCGCGTGTAACAGAAGATAAATGAGATTGTTGGGTTGTCTTGATAGTCACCAACATCGCGTGTAACAGAAGATAGATGAGATTGTTGGGTTGTCTTGATAGTCACCAACATCGCGTGTAACAGAAGATAGATGAGATTGTTGGGTTGTCTTGATAGTCACCAACATCGCGTGTCAGAACAGAAGATAGATGAGATTGTTGGGTTGTCTTGGTAGTCACCAACATCGCGTGTAACAGAAGATAGATGAGATTGTTGGGTTGTCTTGGTAGTCACCAACATCGCGTGTAACAGAAGATAGATGAGATTGTTGGGTTGTCTTGATAGTCACCAACATCGCGTGTAACAGAAGATAGATGAGATTGTTGGGCTGTCTTGGTAGTCACCAACATCGCGTGTAACAGAAGATAGATGAGATTGTTGGGCTGTCTTGATAGTCACCAACATCGCGTGTAACAGAAGATAGATGAGATTGTTGGGTTGTCTTGGTAGTCACCAACATCGCGTGTAACAGAAGATAGATGAGATTGTTGGGTTGTCTTGGTAGTCACCAACATCGCGTGTAACAGAAGATAGATGAGATTGTTGGGTTGTCCTGGTAGTCACCAACATCGCGTGTAACAGAAGATAGATGAGATTGTTGGGCTGTCTTGATAGTCACCCACATCGCGTGTAACAGAAGATAGATGAGATTGTTGGGTTGTCTTGATAGTCACCAACATCGCGTGTAACAGAAGATAAATGAGATTGTTGGGTTGTCTTGATAGTCACCAACATCGCGTGTAACAGAAGATAGATGAGATTGTTGGGTTGTCTTGGTAGTCACCAACATCGCGTGTAACAGAAGATAGATGAGATTGTTGGGTTGTCTTGATAGTCACCAACATCGCGTGTAACAGAAGATAGATGAGATTGTTGGGCTGTCTTGGTAGTCACCAACATCGCGTGTAACAGAAGATAGATGAGATTGTTGGGTTGTCTTGGTAGTCACCAACATCGCGTGTAACAGAAGATAGATGAGATTGTTGGGTTGTCTTGGTAGTCACCAACATCGCGTGTAACAGAAGATAGATGAGATTGTTGGGCTGTCTTGGAGGTCACCAACATCGCGTGTAACAGAAGATAGATGAGATTGTTGGGCTGTCTTGATAGTCACCAACATCGCGTGTAACAGAAGATAGATGAGATTGTTGGGTTGTCTTGGTAGTCACCAACATCGCGTGTAACAGAAGATAGATGAGATTGTTGGGTTGTCTTGGTAGTCACCAACATCGCGTGTAACAGAAGATAGATGAGATTGTTGGGTTGTCTTGGTAGTCACCAACATCGCGTTACCACGGCAACAGCCGGGGTTCGTACCCTGGCGAGGACACCTAGGTTTTTACTAAATCCCTAAAAAATTAGTACCTCTGAAGTCGGAGTAAATCTGCCTGCATGGCGAGGGGCATCCTGTAATGGGATAAAACAGACTTTACACGCAAATTTCAGTCCCACAAAATTGAGTGGGTGGGACTTCGTCAGAGGTCAAAGCTGACGAAAGCGAACGAACGAACGAACGAACCAACATCGCGTGTAACAGAAGATAGATGAAATTGTTGGGTTGTCTTGGTAGTCACCAACATCGCGTGTAACAGAAGATAGATGAGATTGTTGGGTTGTCTTGGTAGTCACCAACATCGCGTGTAACAGAAGATAGATGAGGTTGTTGGGTTGTCTTGGTAGTCACCAACATCGCGTGTAACAGAAGATAGATGAGATTGTTGGGCTGTCTTGATAGTCACCAACATCGCGTGTAACAGAAGATAGATGAGATTGTTGGGTTGTCTTGGTAGTCACCAACATCGCGTGTAACAGAAGATAGATGAGATTGTTGGGTTGTCTTGGTAGTCACCAACGTCGCGTGTAACAGAAGATAGATGAGATTGTTGGGTTGTCTTGATAGTCACCAATATCGCGTGTAACAGAAGATAGATGAGATTGTTGGGTTGTCTTGATAGTCACCAACATCGCGTGTAACAGAAGATAGATGAGATTGTTGGGTTGTCTTGGTAGTCACCAACATCGCGTGTAACAGAAGATAGATGAGATTGTTGGGTTGTCTTGGTAGTCACCAACATCGCGTGTCAGAACAGAAGATAGATGAGATTGTTGGGTTGTCTTGGTAGTCACCAACATCGCGTGTAACAGAAGATAGATGAGATTGTTGGGTTGTCTTGGTAGTCACCAACATCGCGTATAACAGAAGATAGATGAGATTGTTGGGTTGTCTTGGTAGTCACCAACATCGCGTATAACAGAAGATAGATGAGATTGTTGGGTTGTCTTGGTAGTCACCAACATCGCGTGTAACAGAAGATAGATGAGATTGTTGGGTTGTCTTGGTAGTCACCAACATCGCGTGTAACAGAAGATAGATGAGATTGTTGGGTTGTCTTGATAGTCACCAACATCGCGTATAACAGAAGATAGATGAGATTGTTGGGTTGTCTTGGTAGTCACCAACATCGCGTATAACAGAAGATAGATGAGATTGTTGGGTTGTCTTGGTAGTCACCAACATCGCGTGTAACAGAAGATAGATGAGATTGTTGGGCTGTCTTGATAGTCACCAACATCGCGTGTAACAGAAGATAGATGAGATTGTTGGGTTGTCTTGGTAGTCACCAACATCGCGTGTAACAGAAGATAGATGAGATTGTTGGGTTGTCTTGGTAGTCACCAACATCGCGTGTAACAGAAGATAGATGAGATTGTTGGGCTGTCTTGATAGTCACCAAAATCGCGTGTAACAGAAGATAGATGAGATTGTTGGGTTGTCTTGGTAGTCACCAACATCGCGTGTAACAGAAGATAGATGAGATTGTTGGGTTGTCTTGGTAGTCACCAACATCGCGTGTAACAGAAGATAGATGAGATTGTTGGGTTGTCTTGATAGTCACCAACATCGCGTGTAACAGAAGATAGATGAGATTGTTGGGTTGTCTTGATAGTCACCAACATCGCGTGTAACAGAAGATAGATGAGATTGTTGGGTTGTCTTCGTAGTCACCAACATCGCGTGTAACAGAAGATAGATGAGATTGTTGGGTTGTCTTGGTAGTCACCAACATCGCGTGTAACAGAAGATAGATGAGATTGTTGGGTTGTCTTGGTAGTCACCAACATCGCGTGTAACAGAAGATAGATGAGATTGTTGGGTTGTCTTGATAGTCACCAACATCGCGTGTAACAGAAGATAGATGAGATTGTTGGGTTGTCTTGATAGTCACCAACATCGCGTGTAACAGAAGATAGATGAGGTTGTTGGGTTGTCTTGGTAGTCACCAACATCGCGTGTAACAGAAGATAGATGAGATTGTTGGGCTGTCTTGATAGTCACCAACATCGCGTGTAACAGAAGATAGATGAGATTGTTGGGTTGTCTTGGTAGTCACCAACATCGCGTGTAACAGAAGATAGATGAGATTGTTGGGTTGTCTTGGTAGTCACCAACATCGCGTGTAACAGAAGATAGATGAGATTGTTGGGTTGTCTTGACAGTCACCAATATCGCGTGTAACAGAAGATAGATGAGATTGTTGGGTTGTCTTGGTAGTCACCAACATCGCGTGTCAGAACAGAAGATAGATGAGATTGTTGAGTTGTCTTGTTAGTCACCAACATCGCGTGTAACAGAAGATAGATGAGATTGTTGGGTTGTCTTGATAGTCACCAACATCGCGTGTAACAGAAGATAAATGAGATTGTTGGGTTGTCTTGGTAGTCACCAACATCGCGTGTAACAGAAGATAGATTAGATTGTTGGGTTGTCTTGATAGTCACCAACATCGCGTGTAACAGAAGATAGATGAGATTGTTGGGTTGTCTTGATAGTCACCAACATCGCGTGTAACAGAAGATAGATTAGATTGTTGGGTTGTCTTGGTAGTCACCAACATCGCGTGTAACAGAAGATAGATGAGATTGTTGGGTTGTCTTGGTAGTCACCAACATCGCGTGTAACAGAAGATAGATGAGATTGTTGGGTTGTCTTGATAGTCACCAACATCGCGTGTAACAGAAGATAAATGAGATTGTTGGGTTGTCTTGGTAGTCACCAACATCGCGTGTAACAGAAGATAGATGAGATTGTTGGGTTGTCTTGATAGTCACCAACATCGCGTGTAACAGAAGATAGATGAGATTGTTGGGTTGTCTTGATAGTCACCAACATCGCGTGTAACAGAAGATAAATGAGATTGTTGGGTTGTCTTGGTAGTCACCAACATCGCGTGTAACAGAAGATAGATGAGATTGTTGGGTTGTCTTGATAGTCACCCACATCGCGTGTAACAGAAGATAGATGAGATTGTTGGGTTGTCTTGATAGTCACCAACATCGCGTGTAACAGAAGATAGATGAGATTGTTGGGTTGTCTTGGTAGTCACCAACATCGCGTGTAACAGAAGATAGATGAGATTGTTGGGTTGTCTTGGTAGTCACCAACATCGCGTGTAACAGAAGATAAATGAGATTGTTGGGTTGTCTTGGTAGTCACCAACATCGCGTGTAACAGAAGATAGATGAGATTGTTGGGTTGTCTTGATAGTCACCAACATCGCGTGTAACAGAAGATAAATGAGATTGTTGGGTTGTCTTGGTAGTCACCAACATCGCGTGTAACAGAAGATAGATGAGATTGTTGGGTTGTCTTGATAGTCACCAACATCGCGTGTAACAGAAGATAGATGAGATTGTTGGGTTGTCTTGATAGTCACCAACATCGCGTGTAACAGAAGATAAATGAGATTGTTGGGTTGTCTTGGTAGTCACCAACATCGCGTGTAACAGAAGATAGATGAGATTGTTGGGTTGTCTTGATAGTCACCAACATCGCGTTTAACAGAAGATAGATGAGATTGTTGGGTTGTCTTGATAGTCACCAACATCGCGTGTAACAGAAGATAGATGAGATTGTTGGGTTGTCTTGATAGTCACCAACATCGCGTGTAACACTGAATGGCATGGCTGATTATGATTTCTACCAGTTTGGTATCTTTGATGTACCTTAATGGCGGTATTTTAAAACATTTTCATGTTACTATTATCATCATCATGTGCCATGCCAGTTGGCGTGGGCGATCATGTCCTTCCACAATTTCCTATCCACAGTGCATTGTATCAATTATATTGTTGACTGTTTGCCCTGCCATGACACAAAGCTATCTAGTATCTTCTCTCTTTGTCGTCCCGGAGCTCTCTTTCCCTGTTTTTTTGCCAGTTGTAACCAAGTACTTCAACTTTCCTTTTCTCTTGATGTGCATGAAACAAATGTTGATTGTTTCTTTCTGCTGTTTTTTTTTTTTTTTTTGGTAGGAGTTCCCTTTTTGTGTTGGCCTGCTTGAGAATAGTCTCATTGGTCTTTTTAGGTGCTCAGGGAACTTTCAACATTCTTCTGAGAAATAACATTTATGTTGCCTCTAGTCGTCTTTTAATTTGTTTATGTATTGTCCATGATTCGCTTCGTTAAGTCAGAATTGGCTCTATATATCACAAATGAACTCTCTTTATCACTTCTGATGACATAGACTTGCACAGGACTTTTTTTTTATTTTCTGAAATGCTATTTTGGCCTGAGCTATTCTGCTTTTTATTTCTGTGGTGCATCTCCCATCTGATGTTATTATTGTGTCCAAGTATTTGAAACGTTGCACTTGTTTCAGATTTGTCTCGTTTATTTTTATGCTGCATGATGGTGGTGATTGTTTCTTCGATATAACCATTACTTCTGTTTTCTTACTATTTAGACTGAGACCTTTCTTGTTGCTTTCTTTTACTATTATGTCTATCATTTCTTGTAGCTCATTCTCTGTCTCTGCTATTAAGACTGTGTCATCAGCATATCGCAAATTATTTATGTTGTGACCGTTGACTTCAATTCCTTTTTTGTCTACTATTGATCTCATAATATATTCACTGTAAAGTGAAAACAAATCCGGTGACAGAACACAGCCTTGTCTGACTCCTTGTTTTATATATTGGAATTGTCCTGTTTGGTTGTTAATTTGTATAGCTGCTGTTTGTTGCCAGTACATGTTTGTTTATGATTCGCAGATTCTTGCCATCAATGTTTAATTTCTCAAGCATATTGATTATTTCCACATGCTTTACTTTGTCAAATGCTTTTGTGTAGTCTATAAAGCACATATATAAATCTTTCTTTACCTCTATATCCCTTTCTATCAATGTTCTCAGGAACATTGCATTTTCGGTGTCCTTTCCTTCCACAAATGCACATTGTTCCTCACTTATTTCTGGTTTTATTTTGTTCCTTACACGTCTCATGATGATTCTTAGTAATATTTTAGTCATATGGCTCATGAGACTAATAGTGCGATGGTCTTCACAATCAGTGGCGCCTGACTTCTTCGGTATGGCTACAAAGATAGATTTTAGTAGATCTTCGGGTATGTGTCCAGTGTTATATATGTCTTTGAGTAGTTTTGTTATGACTTGTACTCCCAGCTCTCCTAATGCATTTATCTCTTCGATTGTTATATTGTCGGGACATGGAGCTTTGCCTCTTTTCACGTGTTGAATTGCCTCCTCCACTTCACTCTGCATTATTGGTGGTCCTGTGTCTTTGTTTGAATTGTTTAGCTCTGGTCTTTCATCATCATAGAGTTGACTGATATATTCTGTCCATCTTTCCATTATCTTCTCTTGTCCCATTATTATATTTCCTTCTTTTGATTTCACACATCCTGAAACTTTGACTTCCTTTATTCATGTTAATTCATTTAATTGAATGTGTAGATATTTTTTGGTCTTTTTTTTTTTTTTTTACCATTTCTTCACATTTCTGTTGTAACCATCCTTCCTTTGCTTCTCTGCTTTTGTTTCGGATCACTTTGACAATATTTTGTATGCCCATTCTTCTTTCTTATGCTTTCGTCTTTTGTCCATTAATTCTAGTATTTCTTCTGTCATATCTTTTTTCCAATTGATTCTTTTAGTCACTGGTATTACTTCTTTTGATGTTTGTTGAATCGATTGTTTGAGCATTTCTCACTGTTTCTTGATGTCCTGTATTTTCTCAATAACATTATATCTATTTTGTACTATCGTGCTGTACATTTGACTCATCTATCTACTCTAAGCATATCTAGTTCTAATTTCATATTTCTTTGGGGATTTCTGTCTTCATCAATTATGTTCTAATTTTTACAACTACTTGTACATGGTCACTATTGCAATCTGCTCCTGGCCTTGTTTTAACTGATGTTAGCCAATTCCTAAATCTTCTCTGAACCAGTATAACATCGATTTGATTGTGTATTTTTTTGTCTGGGCTTTGCCATGTCCATAGTCGACTAGGGTGTTGCTTGAACCAGGTGTTACCTATCACCAATTCATGTGTCTTTGCCCAATCTATCCCCTCTGCCATTCGTCTCTCCAAGGCCATGTCCTCCATTCACATTTTGCATTTTAGCTATTCCTACATTTGCATTGAAATCCCCTAATAAAATAGTTATTTCTTGGGATTTACACTGTTTCATGGTCATATCTAGCTCTTTGTAAAAATAATCAGTCTTCTTCTTCGCTAATACTTGTTGGTGCATAAGCTTGAATTATGTTGATATCCATTGATCTACCTCTCAATATTACTAGCAGAATTCTATCTTATGCTGGCCAAAATCCTTTCACTGTTTTGTTTCTTTCTTTATCTAGCATGATGCCTACTTCTCTTTTGTGAGTGGTTCCTTCAGAGTAAATTACATTTCCACTGTTGCGTTGTAATAATCCTGCTCCTGTCCATCTCATTTCACATAGTCATAAGACGTTCAGTTTCATTCTCTTCATTTCTTGGCTGATGTTTTCTAGCTTGCCATCCTGGAATGCTGATCGAATGTTTCGAGTTCCCATTGCTAATGTCTCTCTATTTTTGATATTGTATACACTAGCTTGATGACGATCGGGTGTCACCTGTAGCACACGACGCTCACTACCGGCCGAGGTGGCTGTGGAGTCCCCATTAACGTCGTTAGCTGTAGATATATTATATTCGGACATAATTTTACTTGGCAATATAAGAAGGTAGTTTGCCATTCCTTTTCTTCTTGACAATGACTGTACTAGTCGGAGATCGCAGCCATTGTCTCTACAACTGAGATCTTCTACCTGCTATCACGGAGTGGAAACCATAACCGGCACTACTTGTCGGCTGCTCCAACAACTCCGTCCACCACCTGCTCCACTGGCTTCACGAAACCCTGATAAGGGGGGGGGGGGCTGAACAGAAACTCCACCTTGCCCTAGGTTGTACCGTAGACTAGCGGAGGAAAGGAGACGCCTTACTGCACCTTGTCCTAGGTTGTACCGTAGACTAGCGGAGGAAAGGAGACACCTTACTCCACCTTTGGTAAGAGACACCCTACTAGTGGATACATCCACCCTTGCTAACCTATCTCACATATTACTATGCTACAAGAAAATACGAATGCACTGTTTGTACCTACATTATACTATATTGTTCTCTTGTTGCCATCACCGGCCAGGTCAGGTACCCATTTTTCAAAGGCAGTTAGTCTCTCTTCTAGAGCTTGAGTGGATGTCCAGGTCTAGCATCCGTATCTTATATTTAAGTGTATCACACAGGAGCTGACGAGTCTGAATTTTGCGTGCTTGCGAAGTATTTCTGATCACCAAATACTTGTCAGTTTGTCAAAGTTCGTTTGATGCTATTTCGATGGAGTTCATAATTTCGGCTGTTTCCATCTCGTGACAATTAACATAGGTGAAGGTGAAGTAAGTAACTTTTGAAGAAGCTCTTTATTAAGTGTTAGACTCAATGGCTGTGTCGGTAAAATCAGTTTTTCTTTTCTTTTTCTGTTCATGTTGATCTGGTGGCAGCAAAATCATGGAATCGATTTATTTATTCTTGGGCCAGCGAGTGCGTTGAGTTCAAGATGGCCGTATCATTTTCAAAATCGAGGTCTGCTAAGATTATATTGTTTGTCCATTTGATGTCTAATACTTGTCATTATAGTATTTCCGCATGTATGGACTGATATTCCCAGTGGTGATGTTGCACAGCCTTGTTTTACTCCAGTCTCTACCTGGAACCAATGACAGCTACTTGCCTGTATTTGGACACAATAACTCTGTGAGCAGTTCCCAAAGTGTTGCCGGTGTGAGCTATTAAATACCTTTTGAAAATCCTCAAATTGTATGTGTGGTTATTGGAATAACCACGTGTCTGTGTGTGTAAAAAGGGGCAGTATTCTCTCTAGTGTGAGACTGAAAACGGTTGGTGACTAATAGCTGACAGCTTGCACAGGTTAATTGAATCGTTTAATGAAAACTGGCTCTGGAAAAACAAAAATCTAATGGGTACGGTCAAGTTGAATGGGGAATGGCAAACAGCTGCACAGAAATGACTTGTTGAAGTCTGATGTGGTTGGCTGAAGTGTTCAGATATTGCTGCTCGCAGTAAACCACGTGAGACCGCATCTACCTAACGTCACTTAAAGGGCGAACCACAAAGAGTACAGAATTTGACCTCCCCTACTAGAATCTGCATTGCTACTCCGCCTATGTCAATGCTCCACGAGGAAACATCATCGAGGATTCGCTTATGCTTGGCCTGGCTCTGGTGCCAAGGCGAAACTCACAATTCGTTCAGGGTCTCTGAAAATAGCTCAACGACTTCACTTAACTGCATGTGACGTCATCATTCTTCCTGTTTCCTCCATCTTAAACACATACAAACCCGCTGTATCAACTTTCCCTTTTTTCGGAAAATAAATGAATGTCTAATCTTAGTGGGAATTTGGTGTCAGGTATTTTGCCGGTCTTGTGTTTGTTTATTATTTTTAAATGATTATTTTGATTGATGTTGCATTTAATGTTTTAACACAAACACGCACCAACACGCACCAACACGCACATCGAATCTTACATATTGAATCTCACTGATTATAAGTGTTAATATTGTATTTATTAATATTAAGGTCTTCGTCGGTGTGTGCGAACTTAAGCTATCTTAGGTGTGTTCGCTAGTGTGTGACGGACGTGCTGCATGCCGGAGAAGGTACTGACGATGGTATATGAGCGCTATGGTGTTCTCCTTTGGGCAGGGAAGATCCACTAAACTATGGAAAAATCATGTGAGGCCACAGAAATAATATTTTACAGAAGAATGTTGAGAATACCACGAACAGTTAGAAGGGTTAATGAGGGCATTCTGGGAGAGATAAAGCATTGAGAAAAGTAATGGTTAACATCTGGGGAAAAAAACCCATTTTATTTTAACTTTGTGGTGAGAGTGGAGCAAATGGAACATATTTGGAGACACATAAGTGGAGAATTGGAGAGAAAAAGAAATAGAGAGTTTCAAATGTGAAAATATACAGGCAGCTTAGGTGAATGGTTTGCCAGGAAGTCACAATGGGGTGAAACCATTAATTCAAAACTGGAAGCTGTGGTAAAGTACAAATATGAACAAAAAATATATATTGTAAATATATAAATATGCATTGGTTACAGCTTTATATGGGTGAGTGACAAGACAAAATCAAGAGAAGTTTGCGGCGCTGTAGGTCTTACATGTTCTCTTTGTCTTTGTATACATATTTGTGTATTTTGTCCATTGTTCCAGCTGAAGGCCTACCAAAACGCAATTTCGTTTTGATTTTGTGTTATCAGCCACGTAAAGCTGTTCATCATCACCAGGTACCATGCCTGCTGGCGTAGGTGATCATGTGTCTCCACAACTTTCGATCTCGACAGTTATTTATCATTTCTATCGTTGACCACCTGCCAAGCCATTCTCTTAACCTGTCTGGTAATTTTGTTGGGTGCCTCCCTCTTTCTCTTAGCCCCTCAATTTTCCCAGTTGTTATAATTTATTCCAGCTGTTCCCTTTTCATTACATAACCAAAAAATAATGATTATAAAGCTATTATCACAGAATTTTTTCTTTTTTTTCTTCTTTCCACCCTTAGGAAATCAACAAGGTTGATTTTAAAAAATAAGAGACAGTAAAGTAGAGGAGAAATATTATACTCTACACAAAAAAGTTCGGCAGTTGATGACACTGACAATTATTCTGAGACTTAGTCCAAGTGGTAATACGATTTTCATGATCATCATCATCATGTGCTTGGTCGGGCAAGGACGTCGCTGTTTTGATTGCCAGCTTGAATGTTGCTCCTCGTCTGGCTCTCTTGGTTTTCATCAGTGAGGCTGAGGCTGTGAGGAGTCATTAATGTCCAAGTCGCAACATCGTTGAGTCATTAATGTCATGGTCGCAACATCGTTGAGTCATTAATGTCATGGTCGCAACATCGTTGAGTCATTAATGTCATGGTCGCAACATCGTTGAGTCATTAATGTCATGGTCGCAACATCGTTGAGTCATTAATGTCATGGTCGCAACATCGTTGAGTCATTAATGTCATGGTCGCAACATCGTTGAGTCATTAATGTCATGGTCGCAACATCGTTGAGTCATTAATGTCATGGTCGCAACATCGTTGAGTCATTAATGTCATGGTCGCAACATCGTTGAGTCTTTAATGTTCAAGTCGCAACATCGTTGAGTTATTAATGTCGTGGTCGCGACATCGTTGAGTCATTAATGTCATGGTCGCAACATCGTTGAGTCATTAATGTCATGGTCGCAACATCGTTGAGTCATTAATGTCATGGTCGCAACATCGTTGAGTCATTAATGTCATGGTCGCAACATCGTTGAGTCTTTAATGTTCAAGTCGCAACATCGTTGAGTCATTAATGTCGTGGTCGCAACATCGTTGAGTCATTAATGTCGTGACATAAACACCTCTGTGTCATTAATGTCCTGGTCGCAGCTTCTTTGAGTCATTATTATACAGGGTAAAACATCTTTTAGTCATTATTATGAAGGTTATAACACCTTAGATTCATTAATGTCCTCGTCGCAACATCTTTAAGTCAGTAATGACCTGGTCGCAACATGTTTCAGTCATTGATATCCCGTTCTTAACGTCATTAAGTCGTTAATGTCCTGGTCGCCACATCTTTAGGCCCCCTCTCCCCTTCACAGGAACTCGAACCTTCTTTAATTTGATTTCAATACCGTTTTATGTGGCCCCTGATACGACGAAATTTAAGTTTATTTAATTAACATAAAAAAGAGCGAATGTATCAGAATAAATAAGTACAGAGAAACGTTGACAGAAAATAAAACAATGCATACAAATACAGACCCAATCAGTGTTTGAACAAAAAAATTCCACATAAAACAGCACAAGCGAGGCAATTAGTAAAAAAATCAAAGGATGCCGATTGGTTGTATGACATTTCCATCTACTCACAAAATAACCAGTCAGAACTTAAATCCTCTTATCGCGCCAACGAGAGAACGACCCAAAAAAATTGATTAAGAAGGTCTCTGACCGTAACGCGAGATTCCCCCATTGTGATGTGTAGAACTGAATCAAAACCTGTATTTCATTACTCTCCCTCCCCTTTTGAAACAAGCAATCCAATATTTGTGTGAGTGATCCCTCACTCCTTATTCCGGCTCACACTCCGCACACACAGCTGTTGCCTCATCCCAATACCACAACGCCCGATCTAAGCTCCGCTTTATTGTTCCTGTTTTGTTCCCTTTAGCTCTCCTGCAACCAGCGGAATAAACGATGAGACGGACAACTCACATACGATTGATTTTCTTAAACTATTTTTTTCGCATCTTTTATTTGTGAATGTTATATTCTGTGTATGGGCTTCAGTAATGGATGATAAGATTAGTTCAACTTATTTTCTTACAAATTTCCTTGAGATCAATATCAATTACCAAGTCAATCAATCATGATTATGACTAAAAACATATAGAGTTGTGGTTCCTTTCCCCCTTTTCTTCTTTGAAAGTTTAAACATGCTTACCTTCCTTGTCTATTCCGTAACGCTAGGGGTCGTTGAGGGCGCTATTGACAGACTTCATCTAACTTCTCCGCGGAAGAGCGTATATAGTAACATAGTGTTAAGAGACTTCAAGAAAACCTCTGTTTAAAACAATAGATTATGAGAAACGAAATGAGAAAAAAATGGCTCTAATTCTGCTTCATGTCGTTGTTTAGTAGGGTCATGGCAATGAAACAAATAAATCTGAACATACAGAGAGGATTTTATTCTTATTTTTTCTTTTCTTTTCTTTTCATTTCTCCTTCGTGTTCGAAATTATTATACTTTTTAGTTATAAAAAAAAAATTTAATACATATTATTACGTGTGTTGTATGTTTGTTCCAGTTGAAGGCATATAGCGCCGAAACGTCGTTCTGGTTTGTGTTGCCCAGTTGTTACGTGAAGCTTTAACCATTTAGTTTTTTTTTCTCTTTTTGTCTATATTTTTTGTTATTTCTCTATGTCGTTTAACTCGAACAGACTATTCGGCAGCTAAGACGCCCATCCAGCAACTGGTTGGTTAGCAACCACAGCTGACTGCAAGTGTCAGAATCTGCGAACAACGGCGTCAAGACCCTGCTACACCTTTTAGCGGTACTCCTGGATACAAACTATCCTATCTGGTCAAAGCAAGTAGGGATCGAAACGGGAAGACAACCTGGTACCATGCTGAAGTCGGATATCTTGGGCCGATGGGCGCAAATAAACCACAACACGGCAAATCTACGCCCACATAACGTACTTTTAAGGGCTAATGGCGAAGACGACTACTCACTCCTATAGCATCCATCAGGTGAACGCCAGAAAGTGATCTATTCAGTAACCGTTTGACGAGTAACAAAGTTACACAAGTTTTCAAATGTTTGTGTGAATGTGGCAAGAGTCAAACGGCAAATTTGGCTTCTAATTTTCACATTCTGTATACAGAAAAAATAGAAACCAAAACAAATTTATCATTGAGCCAAATAATTTAATGCTAATCTTTATGCACAATTTGGCACATTAATCATGATTTTAAAAATTCAATATAAATAAAACCGAATATTAATTAATGTTCTCATGAAGATTTTCTAAGAAAAAACATTATTACCGTAAGTGTGTACTAAGAAATAATATGATCTCTCTTTCTATTCGATTTGTGCTCGTATTGACATGAGGAAATCTTTGGGTACAATTGTACCAGTATATTTAACCACTTTATACTTGTTCATGAAATCGATATTCTTAGCTACTCCTTTTCCGCTAGATGATAGTATTTGCTTTTGTTAATGAGCCAGTAAAATCAACTTTTCTGCACATGTGAAAGCCCTAGAGGTGATCTGTTATTAAAGCGGATGCTAAATAGTGTTGGTTCTGATATTGCTTATAGATTGTTTATTAAGCGTGCGCCCTATCCCTACTTGTCCGGTTAGCGCAATCGATAGGCGGTTGGCTTACCACGGCAACAGCCGGGGTTCGTAATCCTGGCGAGGACACCTGGGTTTTACTAATTCCCTAAAAATTAGTAGGAGCCGCGATAGCTCAGTGGTTAGTGAACTGGACTACTACGGACAAGGGGTAGGGTTCGATCCCAACCGACGGCTCCGGGTTCACCCAGCCTTAAATGGGTACCGGATTTTTCTGGGAAAGTAAAAGCAGCACGGGCGTAATACCGACCACATTACCCCAAAAATCATGTGCTGAAGGTCTGTAAAATATAGGGTCACTAACACCATATTTCCCTATACGCCACTTGGCGTGACGGGGGGTACTTTACTTTTACTATCCCTACTGCGGCAGTTTCTTCTCTCAATGTTTGAAGCCTGCAATCGTCCAATAGGAAGATCAGTAACTGCAACTAGCGCACACCTAGAGCTCGACCAGTTCGTTATATCAGAATGTATTCACTGTCTTCATTTATTATTATAATAATATGTAATATGGCCTTTGGCGCCTTAACAGACGGTTGGTAGCGAGTAATCATGATAAGTCAGTAGTTTGGTCAAACTTATGAGTGTCTTCTGCTGGATGCTGCTTTGCTGAACAGCTTCTATCGTGGCTGTACCTGCCAAAATTGGACAGACAGATCCAACCGCAGAACGAACAAGATGTATTCGTGGTGCCTGGCCTCGTCTCCTTTCTCCTATGACTTTTGTCTTCTTAATTTGAAATCAGCACTGCCTCGAAAGATGTGCGATTTAAAAAAAAAATGTTGTTCTCAATGTGCAACGATCTGCAGCCAGATTTACCCAGCTTCTTTCTCTGTTAGAGAATTCACTCAAGGAAACCCTGCAAACATCCTTACATCTCAGCACTGGTCTGCCCTTTACTCTCGTTCCGTCCTTAACTTCACCATACACTATGTGTTTGGGAATGCGAATGTTTTCCATTCTTCTTATATGACCCAGCCACCTTAGTCCTCGACTCCCAAGTGTTGCCATGACAGATGGGATGTTCATAATCTTTCGAAGGCAACGCACATGAAAGCTGTTTAACATTTTCCCCTGCCCTGCATAGGTGGTCCAAGTTTCTGATCCATATAAAAATGTACTAGGCACACAACTTTTGTCAATTTGAATCTTAGTCCTGATTTAGTATTTTCGTTAAAATAGAAATGATTCTTTGTCCTAATTTAGTATTTTCGTTGCAATAAATCGCCAAATCTTCATCCCAACGTTGTGCTACCAATGCCAGACCTGGACCCAAGATGCAAGAACAATAAGAAAAATAACCTCTACATAGATGAAATGTGTTAGACGAATGACAGGAAACAGTCTGAGAGATAAGATCAGAAACCTTGAAAACTGAGAAAAAAGCTAGGAATAGCCCCCGCCATAGAATATATAAGGAAATAACAGATAAAATGGTTTGGCCACGTGACAAGGCAGAAAGAACAAAACACAACACAACGAGCCTTCAACAAACGTTGTGAGAACACCAGACCCATGGGTCGACCACGAAAAAGATGGGTTGATGGAATATTAGAAGCACTAGGAAACATAACAGCAGCAGAGGCGAACAGAAGAGCAAAAGACCGCAAATTATATCTCCCCTCGACGCTGAAAGGCAGATGAGGAAGGAAAGAAGAAGAAGAAGAAGTTGCAATAAAATTAAAGGCGAATTTGTCAACTCTCTCGTTGCCATAAGAACTTCCTTCATTAGTTCCTTCGTTCCTTCGTTACTTCCTTCCTTCCTTCCTTCCTTCCTATCCAAACTATTCATTTTGAAACAAAGAGACCTGACCTAAACCAACAGTACATGCCTGTCCTGGCTAACATTTCTCAGATCTTAACGATGTATATAGACACTTCCAGCACCAAAAGCATCAACCGCTAGCGTTGTTCTAAAAATAGTTATTATGTTAAATGGCTGACATCAAAACGGAGACATACGAACCATTAACTCCTAATGAATTTCAGGGATTAAAAAACAAATTGATACGCAATGAGAACAAACAACTTCATTTGAACGTTCACGAGAAACTACCAACAGAGTTAAAAGTTATATCTGTGAACGAACATGTTGACTCATGCTAATTAACAATAATAGTTGTACAAATTCAAAGAACAACTCGCACGATCAATTTTGGTGAAAGAAAAATAAACAAAACAGTGTGAACACAAATTACGAAACGTGATTACATTGATTCACAAAAACAATATTTATTATAGGACTTCACTACCAAGATATCAAGAGTTTGTCCACAGAGAGCATCAATCTCAGCCTTCAAAATGGAAACATAGTTTGTATATTGTATATTATTTATATATGAAAAGTAAGGGAAACTGGGTGGTCTAGAAGTAAGTCGTTGGCTTCTTGAGAAAAGAGTGCAAGGTTCGAATCTCGCCACACGCGGTAGGAATTTTTCTCTTGGAATCCGCGACTTCTTTGTAGTTTTACCCTCCCTCAGTCCATAGATGGTAGACCATCTAGCTATTTTGTATAACGCAATGCACGGAATGTCGCATGTCTACTTTGCGCATGTTAAACAGCCATTGGCTGCTAAAAGTCTAAAATATTACGCCAAAATGGCCATTTCTCGGGAAATATTGTTAAGCACATAAAACATTTAGTAGTTAGTTCACCCACATAGATCAGTAGTTAGTTCACCCACATAGATCAGTAGTTAGTTCACCCACATAGATCAGTAGTTAGTTCACCCACATAGATCAGTAGTTAGTTCACCCACATAGATCAGTAGTTAGTTCATCCACATAGATCAGTAGTTAGTTCACCAACATAAATCAGTAGTTAGTTCACTCACATAGATCAGTAGTTAGTTCACTCACATAGATCAGTAGTTAGTTCACCCACATAGATCAGTTGTTAGTTCACCCACATAGATCAGTAGTTAATTCACCAACATAGATCAGTAGTTAGTTCACCCACATAGATCTGTAGTTAGTTCACCAACATAGATCAGTAGTTAGTTCACCAACATAGATCAGTAGTTAATTCACCAACATAGATCAGTAGTTAGTTCACCCACATAGATCAGTAGTTAGTTCACCCACATAGATCAGTAGTTAGTTCACCAACATAGATCAGTAACTAGTTCACCCACATAAATCAGTAACTAGTTCACCCACATAGATCAGTAGTTAATTCACCCACATAGATCAGTAGTATGTTCACCCACATAGATCAGTAGTTAGTTCACCCACATAGATCAGTAACTAGTTCACCCACATAGATCAGTAGTTAGTTCACCCACATAGATCAGTAGTTTGTTCACCCACATAGATCAGTAGTTTGTTCACCCACATAGATCAGTAATTAGTTCACCCACATAGATCAGTAACTAGTTCACCCACATAGATCAGTAACTAGTTGACCCACAAAGATAAGTCGTTAGTTCACCCACATAGATCAGTAACTAGTTCACCTACATAGATCAGTAGTTAGTTCACCCACATAGATCAGTAACTAGTTGACCCACATAGATCAGTAGTTAGTTCACCCACATAGAACAGTAACTAGTTGACCCACATAGATCAGTAGTTAGTTCACCCACATAGAACAGTTACTAGTTGACCCACATAGATCAGTCGTTAGTTCACCCACATAGATCAGTAACTAGTTCACCCACATAGATCAGTAGTTAGTTCACCCACATAGATCAGTAACTAGTTGACCCACATAGAACAGTAGTTAGTTCACCCACATAGATCAGTAACTAGTTGACCCACATAGATCAGTAGTTAGTTCACCCACATAGAACAGTAACTAGTTTACCCACATAGATCAGTTGTTAGTTCACCCACATAGATCAGTAACTAGTTGACCCACATAGATCAGTAGTTAGTTCACCCACATAGATCAGTAACTAGTTGACCCACATATATCAGTAGTTAGTTCACCCACATAGATCAGTAACTAGTTGACCCACACAGATCAGTAGTTAGTTCACCCACATAGAACAGTAACTAGTTGACCCACATAGATCAGTCGTTAGTTCACCCACATAGATCAGTAACTAGTTGACCCACATAGATCAGTAGTTAGTTCACCCACATAGATCAGTAACTAGTTGACCCACATAGATCAGTAGTTAGTTCACCCACATAGAACAGTAACTAGTTGACCCACATAGATCAGTCGTTAGTTCACCCACATAGATCAGTAACTAGTTCACCCACATAGATCAGTAGTTAGTTCACCCAGATAGATCAGTAACTAGTTCACCCACATAGATCAGTAGTTAGTTCACCCACATAGATCAGTAACTAGTTCACCCACATAGATCAGTAACTAGTTGACCCACATAGATCAGTAGTTAGTTCAGCTGCTTTGTTCAGGACTAAATGTTCGACCTCGCTCATAAGTTCTTCTGTTCACTCAGAAGCAACTAGTTCAGTTCACCGGCTGTTGTGTTCACCTGTTAGTAGCTGACTCTGATTCACCGAAATTCTGTATTCACCCAGAGTTAAATAAATAGGTGACCCCGATCATCAGCTGTTGTGTTCACCCATAAGTAACTGAGTCCGTTCACCGGCTGTAGTGCTCATCCATGAGTAAGTGACTTTGTTCACCGGCTGTAGTGTTCAGCCATGGGTAAACGACTCCATTCACTGACTATAGTGTTCACCCACGAGTAACTCACTGACTCCATTCACCGACTGTAGTGTTCACCTATAAGTAACTCACTGACTCCATTCACCGACTGTAGTGTTCACCTATAAGTAACTCACTGACTGCATTCACCGACTGTAATGTTCACCTATAAGTAATTCACTGACTCCATTCACCGACTGTAGTGTTCACCTATAAGTAACTCACTGACTCCATTCACTGACTGTAGTGTTCACCTATAAGTAACTCACTGACTCCATTCACCGACTGTAGTGTTCACCTATAAGTAACTCACTGACTCCATTCACCGACTGTAGTGTTCACCTATAAGTAACTCACTGACTCCATTCACCGACTGTAGTGTTCACCTATAAGAAACTCACTGACTCCATTCACCGACTGTAGTGTTCACCTATGAATAACTCACTGACTCCATAACCGACTGTAGTTTTCACCTATAAGTAACTCACTGACTCCATTCACCGACTGTAGTTTTCACCTATAAGTAACTCACTGACTCCAATAACCGACTGTAGTTTTCACCTATAAGTAACTCACTGACTCCATTCACCGACTGTAGTTTTCACCTATAAGTAACTCACTGACTCCATTCACCGACTGTAGTTTTCACCTATAAGTAACTCACTGACTCCAATAACCGACTGTAGTTTTCACCTATAAGTAACTCACTGACTCCATTCACCGACTGTAGTTTTCACCTATAAGTAACTCACTGACTCCATTCACCGACTGTAGTTTTCACCTATAAGTAACTCACTGACTCCATTCACCGACTGTAGTTTTAACCTATAAGTAACTCACTGATTCCATTCACCGACTGTAGTGTTCACCTATAAGAAACTCACTGACTCCATTCACCGACTGTAGTGTTCACCTATAAGTAACTCATTGACTCCATTCACCGACTGTAGTGTTCACCTATGAATAACTCACTGACTCCATTCACCGACTGTAGTGTTCACCTATAAGTAACTCACTGACTCCATTCACCGACTGTCGTGTTCACCTATAAGTAACTCACTGACTCCATTCACCGACTGTCGTGTTCACCTATAAGTAACTCACTGACTCCATTCACCGACTGTCGTGTTCACCTATAAGTAACTCACTGACTCCATTCACCGACTGTAGTTTTCACCCAGCCGTAAATGAGTAACTTTGACATTTCTCTGCAGAGAAAGTTTATTCTGCTGCAGTGATGTTTATATTACTTCAAAATGTAGCGATGGTCGAAAAGTATGGACACTCACACCATATTCCATATACGACACACCCGAGAATGTAACGAGTTTCGTTGTCTAGTCTTCTCACCTTAAATACTACAGCTTGATCCAGACAGGTCAAGCAGTTCAACTCTGCAGCATGAGATCTTCTCCAATCATATTTAACCTTTCTACGCAAGGACGTGAATTAAGGTCTGAGATAATTAACGTGATCGTAGTTAATTACTAAACGTGAAACTTTTTTTTGTAAATGTCACGTTAATGAACTTACACGTAATTAGAAACATGAGAGATGTGAAATGCACTTATCACAGCTGTTTGTGTTTGTGTTCATCACAAAGTGGTATTTTAGTTCTAATCTTGGAAATCTTACATCTTTTCTTGATCCGGAGCTGAGTACATTCCACTCATTCATAAAATATATATTTTACAGAAGACAAATAATGATCAATGAATATTATTATAGAAGACAAATAATGATCAATGAATATTATTATAGAAGACAAATAATGATCAATGAATATTATTATAGAAGACAAATAATGATCAATGAATATTATTATAGAAGACAAATAATGATCAATGAATATTATTATAGAGGGAAACTTCCTTGGCGATAATCAGCGAATCAATTAAGAGGAAGAGGTATATTTACAGCACTCGGAAAAAAGAGACAAATAATCAACAACAGAAAGAAAAAAAAAAAGAACAATATATGGTCCTAAGCAGGATCGAACCCGTACACCTTGCCACGAAAAACCAAACGCTAGGGAACACTGCCGACTCGGCTAATTAAAAAATTAGTCATCATTGGCGATGTCTTTCCCGCAGGTGTTCTCATGACTATATCATAGGGCTGATATCACAACTCGAGAATCAATTGTGTATCTGTATTTTTCCTATTAAGACAAGTATCTCCCGGATAGGGTAGGGCTGAATACTTGCATTGCAGACAAACATATATAGGACGAAACATCACGAATAGTAGTTTCCAGTGGTTTAGACTGGAGACAAATAATAATAAATTAATATTATTATAGAGGGAAACTTCTGAGGCGATATATTTTACAGTAGGTGTTTCACTGTGGGATACTACAGACAAAAATTAAGATGTTCAACTAAAGTAGATATTTATGTGTTCATGATAATTTAATAATAATTCAATTTCATAATAATTTTTTTTTTTTTTTTTTTTTTTTTTTTTTTTTTTTTTTAAAACAGCTACAATGGCAGATGGATGCAAGACGAGCCAAGGATATTATAATCTTGATGGGAGACCTAAATGCTAAGGTAGGATCAGACAACAGAGGCTTCGAAGAGATTATGGGAAAACATGGACTTGGAGATATAAACGAGAATGGAGAGATATTTGTGAATTTCTGCGCCCTTAATCAAATGAGCCTAGGAGGAACAATATTCCAACATAAAAGAATACACAAAGCTACATGGGTGTCACCAGATCATAGAACGGAAAATCAAATTGATCACATATGTATTAATAATAAGTTTAAGTCATCCTTACAGGATGTAAAAGTATATAGAGGGGCAGATATAGCTTCTGATCATCATCTTCTGTTAGCCAAACTTAAAATTAAATTAAAAAGGTATAATACAACGAATAAGGGTAGAAAGTATTTCAATGTAGGGTTTCTTAAAGAACAAGGAATTAAAGATAAATTCGCAGTCACAATATCAAACAAATACCAAGTCCTCCAACAACTAGAAAATACAATAAATATAGAAGATCATTGGAAACAGGTAAAAAATATATGGAAAGAGACATGCGAAGAAACACTGGGGAAAAGAGAACGCCAGAATAAGGCATGGATGACAGCAGAGACCCTGGATAAAATTAAAGAAAGAAAGAACAAGAAAGCAGACATAAATAAAAGCAAAACAAGAAGTAATAAAGCCAAGACACAGGAAGCTTACACAGAGGTGAACAAAGAAGTGAGAAGATGCATTAAAAGGGATAAGAGGAAATATATAGATGAACTAGCTAAAGAGGCAGAAGAAGCAGCAAATAAAGGGAATATGAAATAACTGTACAACAGCACAAAGAAATTAGGTGGAAAATACAAACAGATCAACGCCTTTATCAAAGACAAGAAAGGAAATCTGCTTAGTAATATAAGGGAACAAATGGAGAGATGGAAAGAACACTTTGAAGAACTTTTGAACAGACCGGCTCAAATAATCCTCCAGATATACTACCAGCAGAAGAAGAGTTACACGTTAACTGCGGAAAACCAAGCAAAGAAGAAATAATGAAAGCCATCAAATTATTAAAAGATGGTAAAGCCACAGGACCAGATGAAATTCCTTCGGAAGCCATCAAAGCAGATATTAACACCTCTACCAAGATGTTACAGGATCTATTGGATAAAATTTGGGAGAGGGAAGAAATACCAAAAGACTGGAGAGAAGGTTATATGATCAAACTACCAAAGAAAGGAAGTTTACAGGAGTGCACAAATTATAGGGGAATTATGCTACTATCAGTGCCAGGAAAAATATTAGGCAGAATCATTCTGGAGAGACTAAAAGAGGCTATAGAGAAACACTTGAGAGATGAACAAGCAGGTTTTAGGAAGAACAGATCATGTGCTGATCAAATAACTACCCTACGTATAATAGTTGAACAAAGTTTAGAACTAAAATCCCCACTATATATTGGATTCATAGATTACGAAAAGGCATTTGATAGTTTAGACAGAAGAATGCTTTGGAAGTTGCTGAGTCATTACGGAATCCCCATAAAGTTTATTAACCTGATAAAAACAATGTATGAAGGAACAAAATGTAGTGTGGTGCATGAAGGACAGCTTACAGAAGCATTTGAAATAAGAACAGGAGTAAGGCAAGGATGCCTCCTGTCTCCATTTCTCTTTCTACTGGCCATAGATTGGATTATGAAAATAACTCAAAACAACAGAAATGGGATCCAGTGGTCACTGACCAAACAACTTGATGATTTAGACTTTGCTGATGACATAGCTCTCCTATCACACAGCCATCAACAGATGCAGGATAAAATGAGTATATTAGATGAGAGATCACAACAGCTAGGACTAAAGATTAATAGAGATAAGACCAATATTATGAGAATTAATGCAGTTGGCAATAACCATATAAAACTAGGAGAAATACCTCTACTAGACGTACAATCTTATATATATCTGGGCAGTAATATAGATAAAGAGGGAGGAACAGAAAATGATACCAAAATAAGGATATCAAAAGCAAGAGGAGCTTTCATTGCACTGGGAAACATATGGAAATCCAAAGAAATTAGGCTAAATACAAAAATAAAAATTTTCAACTCAAATGTTAAGTCGGTCCTATTATATGGCTGTGAAACATGGAGAATGACAAAATTGACAATCACGAAAGTACAGACTTTCATTAATGGATGCTTGCGCAGAATAAAGGGATGGAAATGGCAGGACAAAGTCACTAACGTGGAATTATGGAAATGTACCGGTCAAATACCAGTGGATAAAGAGATACAGCGAAGACGATGGCGATGGATAGGACACACACTACGGAAGCCAACTGAGAGTATTACACAACAGGCCCTTTTTTGGAATCCCCAGGGGAAAAGACAAAGAGGAAGACCAAGGAATTCTTGGAGAAGACAGATAGAAGCAGAGATGAAGATGATGGGGAAGACATGGAATGATCTTAAAAGAATGGCAAAAAACAGAACGACTTGGAAAGTGTTTGTTGAAGACCTATGCTCCACCAGGAGCTAAAGGTAAAAGAGAGAGAAGAGATAATTTAATAGTTCATGCTCTTAACCAAAATATTAACGATTTGTAAATGTGAGAGTCTCGTTGTGTACATTTCAATTTGCAACCATACATTCTATTTTATTTTCTGATACAACTTCTAATTACGCTGACTGTATAATAGAAGAAGTATTTTGTGTCTTTTTGTCCTCCTGGGAAGACACACATGAGCAAATTAGCTAAAACATCATTGACAAACAACTGTGTGGGAGCAGGTACCGAATCAAAGCTGACTTGTGTGCCAGGATCAGTAAATCAGAGCTGATACGGGATACGGAGGACTGGTTGGTCTCGAGGCAAGACGCCGGTCTCCAGACATATAGGTTGTGAGTTCAAATCCCGGTTGCATCAGTTGGGATTTTTATTTATGATTTCTTTCTGCGGCAACCATTCCTGGTCTCAACAGCGAGGCCTAGGCTTGAAACGTCATCGACGTAAAAAACTATGAGTACCTCCGAAGATGGAGTTATCTGCCTCTGCGGAGATGAACCCCTACGCACACCCTTGCCAGGGAGAAGCAGATTAATACGCAAAATTCAATTCTTAGTCTCTAAGGACTTCGGCGAACGCAGAAAACGGAGCTGGCGAAAGAGAAAAAGGAGCCGATAAGGTTCATTCTACTACTTTTTTGTGTTGGTCGCATAAATAGGCAGACTAAAAAGTCTAGGCCAGTTAGCAATACTTTGACGAGGTCAGACATGTCTGGTAGAAAAATGATCACAGATGCACTATTACCGTCACACAAAATAGCACACACGGTTATCAGAACTTGCGAGAAAGAAGAAATCAGCAATCTGATCTGTATAAACTATCGATGATGTATTATTGAAGACCTAGCTAATACCAGAACATATGTGACACAGATCAATGGTCGGTTATATTATCTTTTTGTTATTCGTGTCTGACTCATCGTGAAATGACTCACTGCTGTTTAGGAAATGTAGCCTGTGTGTATGCGTCTTTAAGATCTTGTTTGTGCGCATGTAAGTGCACCGACATAGGTCACAACGTTTGAAGATCAGTGGGAAGGGCATCTAATCTACTGATTCTTTGCACTGTAGATAGAGGATTGTGGAAGGACATGAACACCTACGTCAACCCGTATGGCACATGATGATGATAAAGGCCTATTGCACCGAAACGTCATTCAAGTTTGTGTAGTCTATCAATTACGTAAAGCTTTAACCAAGCCATTTTTTGCAATTTTTTGTTTGTTTTGTGCACTTCTCCTCCTGAGTATGGGAACGATTGTTGTAATGTAGTTGGAACAAGAGACTAATGGGTTGAGTCAAGCCAACAAGTGTAGATTCTCGACCTTAATGGGTTGAGTCAAGCCAACAAGTGTAGATTCTCGACCTTAATGGGTTGAGTCAAGCCAACAAGTGTAGATTCTCGACCTTAATGGGTTGAGTCAAGCCAACAAGTGTAGATTCTCGACCTTAATGAGTTGAGTCAAGCCAACAAGTGTAGATTCTCGACCTTGGTTTGTGACTTCTCATTTCTACTTTTCTTTCAAATGCACCGTTCTCTTTAAAAAAAAACTCCAATCTTGTGTGGAATCTTGGGACCGGGCTACACCAGGCGCACGAACATCCTATATCTGGGTAGTTTGTTGATATAACACGTGGTTCTGCTTTAGAAATGATACTTTTACAAGTTTGATGGTCTAGTAATGTGTCTGCCTATTCAGGCTGGTCATTTGTCTATGTAGATAGTCGGTCATTTTTTGTAGTCATAGGATTTAAAACCGACACAGAATTAGCAACCGTTAAGGTTTAAAAACAGTCACAGGATTAGCAACCGTTACAGTTTAAAAACCGTCATAGGATTAGCAACCGTTAAGGTTTAAAAACCGTCATAGGATTAACAACCGTTAAGGTTTAAAAACCGTCATAGGATTAAAACCGTGATGGGTTTAAAAATCATCATAGAATTTAAGCGGATTTACTAACATGGTTGTGTTCGTCAGCTTTGACCTCTCGGGAGGCCCATGGGGACTTGGGAACTGTATTTTGCGTTTTAATCCTTTTTTTCCCCTGGCTGCCGTGTGCGCAGGGGTCCCTCGCCGGACAGGCAGATAATTCCGTCTTCTGAGGTACTCATTTTTTTTTCTCTCCATGAGTATTTGACGTTTCAAGCTGGGCCTCGCTGCTGAGACCAGGGGTGGTTACCGCAGAGAGAAATCATAAATAAAAATTCCAACTGGTGTATCCGGGATTTGAACTCACAACCTCTCTGTCACGAGACGGGCGTCTTGTACCATGACCAACCAGTCCCCCAATAACATGGTTTTAATCTTTAAAATAAAAAGCTTAAAGTTCTCTTCAGTGAAAGATAACACAAGCTGAAACAAAGATGCAAGATATCACAATTCTATTTAATGGACAGATAACATTTAAGGTCAAGTACAAGACTTGAACTGGCGTCTTAGCACGCGAGCTTTCACCCATATCTGCTCGGCCGCCTATCCAGAAGTGTTTGGAGACTTCTGGACAGTGTCGCTTCAAGCATCTAAACTCACTATGCGAAACGGCATTCCTCATCTTCCCATAGTACTACCCTGGTACCTATTTCTGCCAGCGGCTGGGTCGACCGGGGTTTTTCAATTTCCAACCACGAGTACAATTCACACTGCTTCCAACGGGAATCGAACACGAGTTATCGACCATCGGTAACTAGGCTACCGAGGCCAAACAGATGATTTTTTTTTTTGTTTAGAGATAAAATATAGTAAACAAAGAAACTAAATTCTCATTATAAAGACGTTCTTTATATTAGGCGAACACAAATATTGAATGTCATGTCTCTACTCGTCTGTGGAAGCCCAAATATTGAATGTCATGTCTCTACTCGTCTGTGGAAGCCCAAATATTGAATGTCATGTCTCCACTCGTCTGTGGAAGCCCAAATATTGAATGTCATGTCTCCTCTCGTCTGTGGAAGCCTTAGAAACAAAAGCTAGGCGTTCTTTATAAAAGGCGAACACAAATATTGAATCAACGAGTCCTTACAAAGTGCAGACAAAAGTAAGTATCAATGGCGCTGCTTATTGTTAGAGGTTACACTCGATGAAGGAGAGAAAAGAAACAATTGAAGTGGTTGTTGTTAATAATTTAACGGTCTCATCATCATTCCCGTGACCAAAAATAAAACGAGAACCTTTAACATGAATGGACGCAACTCTAATGTTTGAACAGAGTTATAAAGCTGACATCAGACGAGATTTGCAAATCTGAATATTATTTTTACGTTGATGGAGACTTCAATAGTTTCAACTTTAGTTCTGTTGAACGACTTGACCCGGAAATTCTACACCGGGGTCAAATGTCAAAGGTCATATGAAAAGGCTGCTAAGAGCTATATCCTATCTCCAGAGACCCGGACGTGTATAAGAGAAAGTTAGGAAGAAAATGAGAAAATTAATAAACGTTTTCCTGGTAACCTCAAGATTTGTGGACTGTGTTCTGTTATAGAATGAAAACTTATTCAGAAATAAGCAGTATTCTATAAATGTCGTTAATCTTCTAAAACGTCCAAAACTCTAAAAATGTTGTTAATCTTCTAAAACGTCCAAAACTCTAAAAATGTCGTTAATCTTCTAAACGTCCAAAACTCTAAAAATGACGTTAATCTTCTAAAACGTCCAAAACTCTAAAATTGCCTTTAAATAGATAGTATGGCTATTTCTTAATATTGTCTTTAATATTGATAACAGAAATCATTGTAATTATCCCATCATTCGTAACAAACCTACTTACTTAACAAACAAGTAATTTCGCCTTCCACGTGTGTGACCTTGTTCCTTCCTCCTATACGCCGTGTGAGACATCGTGGAACTAAATTCTCATTACTTCCTCGTGCCCCCTCCTCCCTTAGCCCCACCTCCTATAAACTATAGCACGAGTTTATTTCCCGCGAGTTTAGTTTTACTTCCTCTTTATCAAAAACACACGCTCACTCACACACACACTTACACATATTCAGATAATATTTCGTGTATGACGTGACGTCCTCTTCTAATTTGTGATAATATTCGTTTCCCTGATAGAAGGCGCAGATGAAGATAACTCTATTTGAAACTGCAGTAAAAGCTGATGACAAGGACAGTTGTCTTTAGAAAATGATAAACGCAAGGTTTGGTTCAGCTTTCAGTTGAAGAAAAACGACGCAAATTGATTCAACCAGGAAAAACCTTCTTCTTGGACACTGATTGTTTTTCCTTTTTGTTTCTGAGTCTGCATCATCATCATCATCATCATCATCATCATCATCATCATCATCATCATCGAGTGCCGTCTCCGCATAGAAGGTTGGCTACCATGGAGCGCCAATCCGCTCTGTCTCTTGTTTTTATGTTGCAGGTTGTCATAGGCTGACTTGTCCATCTAAAGATGTTACTCTTCCATGTTAGTCTTGGTCTGCCTCTTTTACCTTGTATTTTCCCCTCCAAGATTACTTTTAGTAGGCCGTTGTGTCTTTTAACATGCCCCAAAAATCGTATTTGTTATGTTTGAATTGTATTTAGTAGTTCCCTTTCCATTTTTAGTTTTAGGATGTCATCGTTTGTTTTCTTTTCTTTTCACCCATTTCTACATATTCTTCAAAATCCACACTTCAAAGCCTTTAATTTTCTGTTCTGTTTTCTTGTCTAATGTTCATGTTTCTGCACTATACAGGAATGTTGAGAAGATATAACATTTTGCTATTCTTAGTTTTAGCCCTGGTATTATTTGTTTTACAGTTAGTATATTTTTCATGGCTTTAAATTACATTTTACCATTCCTATTGCGTTGTTTATTTCAATTTTACATTTTCTTTTCTTTATCTTTCCTATCCAGACTCATATTCTACATACTTCTACACCTAAGGAATAGGAATCTATATATAGTCTGTATATAGTCTGTATATAGTCTGTCTCTGCAAAGAAAGACCTTTTGTAAACAAAAAAAAAAAAAGGTTGGATATTTTTGTGTGGTTTTTCCCTCTTACAGAGAAGCTGTAACAGTGTGTTATTGTTATTTATCTGTGTAGTGAGATGGACGAGAATACTGCAGAGACAGTGGTAATAAAACACGACTATTTTTAGTTGTAGAGTAACTTCTTCTATCAGACACGTGTGACGTCACTTTGAAATAGATGGCAGATCTCTCAGTGAATCGGGAATTCTGGTCTGAATGAGTCGTGATTGCAACACAATAACATCAGCAGCAGAAGTAGAAGTAGTGGAGGAAGTGGAAGTAGTGGAGAAAGTGGAAGTAGTGGAGGAAGTGGAAGTAGTGAAAGTAATGGAAGTATTGTAAGTTGTGAAGGTAGGGGAAGCAGTGGTGGTAATTGAAGTAGTGGAGGTAGTGAAAGTAGTGGAAGTAGTGGATGTAGTGAAAGTAGTGGAAATAGTGGAAGTAGTGGATGTAGTGAAAGTAGTGGAAGTAGTGGATGTAGTGGAAGTAGTGGATGTAGTGAATGTAGTGGATGTAGTGGAAGTAATGGACGTAGTGTAAGTAGTAAAAGTAGTGGAAGTAGTGGTAGTAGTGGAAGTAGTGGATGTAGCGGAAGTAATGGAAGTAATGGAGGTATTGGAAGTTGTGAAGGCAGTGGGAGCAGTGGAAGTAGTGAAAGTAATGGAAATAGTGAAAGAAGTGAAAGTATTGAAAGTAGTGGATGTAGTGAAAGTAGTGAAAGTAGTGGAAGTAGTGAAAGTAGTGGAAGTAGTGAAAGTAGTGAAAGTAGTGAAAGTAGTGGATGAAGAAATGGAGGCAGTGGAAGTAATGTAGGTAGTGAGAAGTATTGCAGGTAGTGGAAGTGTTGCAGGTAGTGGAAGTAGTGCAGGTAGTGGAAGTGTTGCAGGTAGTGGAGGTGTTGCAGGTAGTGGAAGTGTTGCAGGTAGTGGAAGTAGTGCAGGTAGTGGAAGTAGTGCAGGTAGTGGAAGTAGTGCAGGTAGTGGAAGTAGTGCAGTTAGTGGAAGTAGTGGACGTAGTTGCAGTAGTGGAGGCTGCATAAAAACAGGACAATTAAGAAGAAATGGAAGTAGTTGATGTAGTGGATGTAATGCTCGTAGTGGAGGCAGTGGATGTTGTGGAGGTAGAAAGTAGTAGACAAAGAAGAAGTGGTAGAAGTGAAAGTAGTGGAGGTAATGGAAGTAGTTGTGGTAGTGGAAGTAGTTGTGGTAGTGGAAGTAGTTGTGGTACTGGAAATAGTGAAGGTAGTGGAGGTAGTGGGGGTAATGGAGATAGTGGTGGTAGTAGAAGTAATGAAGGTAGTGGAGGTAGTGGAGGTAGTGGTGGTATTGGTGGTAGTGGTGGTAGTGGAAGTAGTGAAGGTAGTAGAATAAGAAGTGAAGGTGAAGTAGTTGTGGTAGTGGAAGTAGTGAATGTATTGGAGTAGTGGAGGTAATGGAGGTAGTGGTGGCAGTAGAAGTAGTGAAGGCAGTGGAGGTAGTGGAAGTAGTGGAAGAAGTGAAAGAAGTGGAGGTAGTGGATGTAATGGAGGTAGTGGTGGTAGTGGAAGTAGTGAAGGTAGTATAAGTAGTGGAGGTAGTGGAAGTAGTGGAAGAAGTGGAGGTAGTGGAGGTAGTGGAAGTAGTGGAGGTAGTGGAAGTAGTTAAGGTAATGGAAATAGTGGAGGTATTGGAAGTTCTGGAGGTAGTGGAAGAAGTGGAGGTAGTGGAGGTAGTTAAGGTAGTGGAAGTAGTGGCGGTAGTGGAAGTAGAGGAGGTAGTGGAAGTAGTTAAGGTAGTGGAAGTAGTGGAAGAAGTGGAGGTAGTGGAAGTAGTTAAGGTAGTGGAAATAGTGGAGGTAGTGGAAGTAGTGGAGTTAGTGGAAGTAGTTAAGGTAGTGGATGTAGTGAAGGTAGTGGAAGTAGTGGTGGTAGTGGAAGTAGTTATGGTAGTGGAAGTAGTGGTGGTAGTGGATGTAGTAGTGGTAGTGGAAGTAGTGGTGGTAGTGGAAGTAGTGGTGGTAGTGGAAGTAGTGAAGGTAGTATAAGTAATGGAGGTAGTAGAAATAGTGGAAGTAGTGGATGTAGTGGAGGTAGTGGATGTAGTGGATGTAGTGGATGTAGTGGATGTAGTGGATGTAGTGGATGTAGTATAAGTAATGGACGTAGTGGATGTAGTATAACTAACGGACGTAGTGGATGTAGTATAAGCAATGGACGTAGTGGAGGTAGTTGATGTAGTATAAGTAGTGGAGGTAGTGGATGTAGTATAAGCAATGGACGTAGTGGAGGTAGTGGATGTATTATAAGTAGTGGAGGTAGTGGATGTAGTATAAGTAGTGGAGGTAGTGGATGTAGTATAAGTAGTGGAGGTAGTGGATGTAGTATAAGTATTTGACGTAGTGGAGGTAGTGGATGTAGTATAAGTAGTGGAGGTAGTGGATGTAGTATAAGTAATGGACGTAGTGGAGGTAGTTGATGTAGTATAAGTAGTGGAGGTAGTGGATGTAGTATAAGTAGTGGATGTAGTATAAATAATGGACGTAGTGGAGGTAGTGGATGTAGTATAAGTAGTTGAGGTAGTGGATGTAGTATAAGTAATGGACGTAGTGGAGGTAGTGGATGTAGTATAAGTAATGGACGTAGTGGAGGTAGTGGATGTAGTATAAGTAGTGGAGGTATTGGATGTAGTATAAGTAATGGACGTAGTGGAGGTAGTGTATGTAGTATAAGTAGTGGAGGTAGTGGAGGTAGTATAAGTACTGGACGTAGTGGAGGTAGTGGAAGTAATGGATATAGTTGATGAAGTGGAGTTAGTGGAAGTAGTGGAGGTAGTGGATGTAGTATAAGTAATGGACGTAGTGAGGTAGTGGATGTAGTATAAGTAATGGACGTAGTGAGGTAGTGGATGTAGTATAAGTAGTGGACGTAGTGGAGGTAGTGGATGTAGTATAAGTAATGGACGTAGTGGAGGTAGTGGATGTAGTATAAGTAGTGGAGGTAGTGGATGTAGTATAAGTAATGGACGTATTGGAGGTAGTATAAGTAATGGACGTAGTGGAGGTAGTGGAAGTAATGGATATAGTTGATGAAGGGGAGTTAGTTGAAGTAGTGGAGGTAGTGGATGTAGTATAAGTAATGGACGTAGTGAGGTAGTGGATGCAGTATAACTAATGGATGTAGTGGAGGTAGTGGATGTAGTGGATGTAGTATAAGTAATGGACGTAGTGGAGGTAGTGGATGTAGTATAAGTAGTGGAGGTAGTGGATGTAGTATAAGTAATGGACGTAGTGGAGGTAGTATAAGTAGTGGACGTAGTGGAGATAGTGGAAGTAATGGATATAGTTGATGAAGTGGAGTTAGTGGAAGTAGTGGAGGTAGTGGAAGTAGTGGATGTATTATAAATAATGGATGCAGTGGAGGTAGTGGATGTAGTATAATTAGTGGATGTAGTGGAATTAGTGGATGTAGTGGATGAAGTGGAGGTAGTGGAGGTAGTGGAGATAGTGTGGGTAGTGGAGGTAGTGGATGTTGTATAAGTAATGGACGTTGTGGAGGTAAAGAAGATAGTGGAAAAAAGAAGTAAAAGTAGTGGAGATAGTGGAGAAGTGGAGGTAGTGGAAGAAGAAGAAGACGAATAAGAAGAAGTGGAAGTAGCAGAAGTGGAAGTAGAAGAAGTGGAAGTAGAAGAAGTGGAAGTAGAAGAAGTGGAAGTAGTGGAGGTAGTGGAGATAGTGGAGATAGTGGAAGTAGTAGAAAAGTGGAAGTAGTGTAGGTAGTGGAGATAGTGGAGATAGTGGAAGTAGTAGAAGGAGAAAAGTGAAGTAGTGGAGGTAGTGGAGATAGTGGAAGTAGTAGAAGGAGAAAAGTGAAGTAGTGGAGGTAGTGGAGATAGTGGAGATAGTGGAAGTAGTAGAAGGAGAAAAGTGAAGTAGTGGAGGTAGTTGAGATAGTGGAGATAGTGGAAGTAGTAGAAGGAGAAAAGTGAAGTAGTGGAGGTAGTGGAGATAGTGGAGATAGTGGAAGTAGTAGAAGGAGAAAAGTGAAGTAGTGGAGGTAGTGGAGATAGTGGAGATAGTGGAAGTAGTAGAAGGAGAAAAGTGAAGTAATGGAGGTAGTTGAGGTAGTGGAGATAGTGGGAGTAGTGGAAGAAGAAGTGGAAGTAGTGGAGGTCGTTGAGATAGTGGAGATAGTGGAGATAGTGGAAGTAGTAGAAGAAGAAGTGGAAGTAATGGAGGTAGTGGTGATAGTGAAAGTAGTAGAAGAAGAAGTGGAAGTAATGGAGGTAGTGGTGATAGTGGAAGTAGTAGAAGAAGAAGTGGAAGTAATGGAGGTAATGGTGATAGTGGAAGTAGTAGAAGAAGAAGTGGAAGTAGTGGAGGGAGTGGAGATAGTGGAGATAGTGGAAGTAGTAGAAGAAGAAGTGGAAGTAATGGAGGTAGTGGAGATAGTGGAAGTAGTAGAAGAAGAAGTGGAAGTAGTGGAGGTAGTGGAGATAGTGGAAGTAGTAGAAGAGGAAGTGGAAGTAGTGGAGGGAGTGGAGATAGTGGAGATAGTGGAATTAGTAGAAGAAGAAGAAGTAGTGGAGGTAGTGGAAATATTGGAGATAGTGGAATTAGTAGAAGAAGAAGAAGAAATGGAAGTAGTGAAGGTAGTAGAAGTAGTTGAGGTAAAGGAAGAAGAAGAAGTGGAAGCAGTGAAGAAAAATGAAAAAGTGAATGTAGAGGAAGCAGAAGAAGACGACGAAGAAATGTCAATAAATGACAACAGTTTATAACTGCATTATAAATTAACTCTAGTCGAGCAGACATTCTTGAAGCGACCTATGGGGAAACACTGTCCCAAGCGCTTGCCTGGTGTGCGCTGCGCTGTCAACTCTAACAACCAGTAATAAACAATGAATTACCCGGAAACTGTTACTTCCTTTCCAGGAATTTTAAGCAAAACAGCGAGTGGAATTTTAAACCAGATCCTGTTTGTGACATGAACAGACTGTTTACAAGTCACATTTTTCCTATATAAGGTCGATGTAACACGCCCAGTGATGTGTCGCAGTAGACACTGTCAGTGACCTGCTCAGGAAGGAGCAAGGGAAACTGCATACTGAAGATGATGGCTGTCCTTAAAATAATATCACAAAGAGGGAATAGAAAAGGATTTCACGGTGTGGTGATTTTGTTATTCCGGAAATAAATATGCTGGTTTTTTTTTAAATTTCTTTCAATAACGAATTTCTAGGACATTCGAACATAAGGAAGAGCGTTAACGTGGTTAAGTGTGTGTTTTTGTATGTGTATGTGAAAGTGTGTGTGTAGAGCAGCGGCAGACGGTGAGTTTGAAACTTGAGGAGGTCAGACATGAGACCGAAGTTTTAGGTTGCACTTTAACCTGATAATTTGCGACATTGATGCACTTTGCGCTATGTAATATCGTGCCTTCATTTATTACTCTAAAATTAACATAGTTACGAGGGGCGTTCAAAAAGTAATGCACCACATCGGTTTTCTCAGGTAATATTAAACAAAGAAACATTAAATTTTGCAGACTTTAAATATGGCATGTGTCAATTGTGTGCCACTGCGCTAAACCGTTAAAATGGAGCATGTTAGAAACTTGCATTATAAGCAGCGAATTGTGATAAAATTTCTCGTTTTATATAAGGAAACTGTTGTGAATATTCACAAGCGCCAATGTGATGTGTATGGAAATTTTGCACTCGACAGGAGCACAGTAAGTCGCTAGGTTAAGAAAATAAAAGAATCGGAAAGCGGAGGTACGGAGCTTCTTGATCGCCCGCGCTGTGGACGGCCTGCCACAGCCACCAATGCAGAGATGTCGAAATGTGCTGAGGGCATTATTCTTGCTGATAGGTGCATCACTACTCAACAATTGGCCTTAAGTTGTCAGTCAGCATTGGTAGCAAATGCAATTGTACAAACTCTCGTATTCTCTAATGTTTGTGCAGAATGGGTTCCATGAAATCTCACAAATGATCACCAATTGCAAATAAAAGCAATTTTTTCTGAACTTTTGTGAGCGTTTCAACGTTGATGGAGAGAAATTTTTGGCTAAGATTTTTACAGGCGACGAAACCTGGGGGCATCATTTTGTAGCTGAGATTGTTACAGGCGACGAAACCTGGGGGCATCATTTTGTAGCTGAGATTGTTACAGGTGGCGGTACCTGGGTACATCATTTTGAACCTGAGATGAAAAGACTGTCAATGGAGTGGCATCATCCGCACTCACCACGAAGAAAGAAATTCAAGACATCTCCTTCAGCTGGAAAGGTCATGGTCACTGTCTATTGAGACATTAAAGGTACTATTCTTGTAGATGTTATGCCAAGAGTAGAGACAATCAATTCGCAGAGTTTACATTAAGACACCAAGCAATGTTTTCGCAGAGTTTACATTAAGACACTAAGCGATGTTTTCGCAGAGTTTACATTAAGACACTAAGCGATGTTTTCGCAGAGTTTACATTAAGACACTAAGCGATGTTTTCGCAGAGTTTACATTAAGACACTAAGCGATGTTTTCGCAGAGTTTACATTAAGACACTAAGCGATGTTTTCGCAGAGTTCGGCAGCACAAGAATCCAGTAGACCTGCTTCTCTTCACGACAATGCGCGCCCTCACACAGGTCTGGCAACACGTGAAGCAATCACCAGATTGGGTTGGACTGTACTTTTCAATCCACCATACAACCCCGATTTGGCAACCTCTGATTTCCATCTCTTTGGTCCACTAAAAGATGCATTCCGTGGAACAAGGTTTGAAATGATGAAGTAGTGATTCTTTCAGTGATGAGATGGCTACACAATCAAGACAAAGACTGGTACAGGCTAGGAATACATGCACTTGTTGCGCGCTGGCGTAAAGCTGTACAAGTGGATAAGGATTATGTTAAATGATACCGATGTTTACATGACCATATTTACTGTGTAAAAATGTCATACTTTTTTGAATTAGCGGTTCCCGAGAAAACCGATGTGGTGCATTACTTTCTGAATGTACTAAGTATCAAGACATCCTAATATCTTAGTTTTGTGTGTTGTTATTTCAACTATATCACGGCTATACTCTAGTTCCTTCAGAACTTCGTGCCCACAGAGTTGATTAATTATCTTGGAAACTGTTTGATATATTTCTGTCATTCTTTTTCATGAAATCTTATTTTTGTCCCTACTGCCATGCATTTAGGAAAGATTTGTCTTTCTTTGGTGTATATAAAGATATGATTTTCTTGGTTTTCCTAATTTTTAATATTTTACAATACCCACATTTGTTGTAATCATTTCACCGTTTAAAAAGGCAAATTTCACGTGCTCTCCTTACAATCTTAGCACGCACCATCTCGCGCTCACTGAACCGTAACTTGTAAGACGCAATCCACTAACAGGTTTGTTAGAAAATTAACATAATTTACAGTAAAATCTAATGTTTAGAGCACACGGTTTGATAATTTCCTAAAAGTATATAACAAAAAACGATTTGTGCAAAAATCAGACTACTTTAGTACTTCAATGTTATAAAATCTAAAGGTCGGTGAAAAAATAAGATTTCATGAAAAAGAATTAAAGAAATTAGTGAAACAGTTTCCGAGATAAATGATCAACTAACTCTATGGAAACGAATTTGTGAACGAACTATAGGAAATAGCGGGCTGGTTGGACATTTAACTCTTTAGGCTGGAATGAGATTATGATATGCGTTTTGACCTCCATTGCTTCCCCTGATTATCCTTCGCTGGTGTAGATGATGCTAACACGAGTTGGACGGAAATGGTAGATGTCAAAGAAATTCTTGGTTTGAATGGAAGCAGTCAAGTATGATCTCAAATCTGCTGAAATAGACGCCATCTCTCACATGTGAGACGATATAGCGCTTCTTTCCTAGCCTTCAACTGTTAAGTGGACGTGGATGCGTTGTGTCGTTAGTTTACGATAAAAGCCACGATATCTGCATCTTTCGGTCCAACATATCGATTTTCGGCGTTTCCTTAATAATTTTTGCCCGATCAGCGGCCACTTTGTCCTACTCTTATAGACTTTAAACTGCTCGGTTCTCGTGCGCTGGTGCACTCTGGATCCCCTCTTTTTTCCCTGTTATCTTATCCGAGATGGCTAGACATCGGATCTGACACCGAGTGTCAAGGGGAGGTTAAAGCCACGAAGAAACCACGGGTTCGATTGATGAAAATACCCGCTTGTAGTAGGAATCAAACCAAGGAACTTCTTGTACAGGGGTCGACGTGTTACCTCTAGACCACACAGCTCCACGGATATGATCAACGACATCACTTTACCTGACTAGATCACAGGGACGAGGAGACATGCTAGTACTAGGGTTGAAAGAGGTCAGAGACTCATAGCTGACAGTTTGTACCAGGTTCGATGAACCAGAATCATCCAGATCCTATTTCTCTTCTTCATGTTACCCCCAGAAATAGACTGACCAGTCTGGCCAAGTGTGTAGAGATCGAGATGGACGATAACCCGGTACCCAAAATGTCATGCTGAGGTCGGATGTTTTGGGCCGAAAGGCGCAAATATCACAGCCTGCAAACAACATCACAACGCATTTACGCCAACTTAACGTCCTTTTAAGGACGAATGACTAAAAAAAATTATCTTTGCGGCATTTTCCCATCACTGGGGTCTGCTGGGGGTTGGGGGGGGGGAAATTATAGTACCAGAGAATAAAGGCCGCATGACCTTGCAGTCGTCGCAAGGTTTTCTGGTAGAGTTTTTATTTCACTCCAAATAGAAATGTTTTGACCATACTGGGATTCGAACCCACGTTCTCCTGGTTTGGAGCCCGACAAGTTATCGGTTCGGGTGCCCTCTCTCCGAAGGCGTCTGACGAAGAGGACTATTCATTCTTTTAGTAACCATCTAGTAAAACCGAGAAAGAAAGAAAGAAAGAAAGAAAGAAAGAAAAGAAAGAAAGAAAGAAAGAAAGAAAGAAAGAAAGAAAGAAAGAAAGAAAGAAAGACAGAAAGAAAGAAGAAAGAAAAGTTAAAACACATTTTTATTTATCGCACTTTGAATTGTAATGTTCATGGTGAAGCCGTGAGTGAATGGTGAGTGAAGTCGTTGGTGAATGGTGAGTAAAGCCGTGGGTGAATGGTGAGTGAAGTCGTTGGTGAATGGTGAGTGAAGCCGTGAGTGAATGGTGAGTGAAGTCGTTGGTGAATGGTGAGTGAAGCCGTGAGTGAATGGTGAGTGAAGTCTTTGGTGAATGGTGAATAAAGCCGTTGGTGAATGGTGAGTAAAGCCGTGAGTGAATTGTGAGTGAAGTCGTTGGTGAATGGTGAGTAAAGCCGTGGGTGAATGGTGAGTGAAGTCGTTGGTGAATGATGAGTGAAGCCGTGAGTGAATGGTGAGTGAAGTCGTTGGTGAATGGTGAGTAAAGCCGTGGGTAAATTGTGAGTGAAGCCGTGAGTGAATGATGAGTGAAGCCGTGGGTGAATTGTGAGTGAAGTTGTTGGTGAATGGCGAGTAAAGCCGTTGGTGAATGGTGAGTAAAGCCGTGAGTGAATTGTGAGTGAAGTCGTTGGTGAATGGTGAGTAAAGCCGTGGGTGAATGGTGAGTGAAGTCGTTGGTGAATGGTGAGTGAAGCCGTGAGTGAATGGTGAGTGAAGTCGTTGGTGAATGGTGAGTAAAGCCGTGGGTGAATGGTGAGTGAAGCCGTAGGTGAATGGTGAGTGAAGCCGTGGGTAAATTGTGAGTGAAGCCGTGAGTGAATGATGAGTGAAGCCGTGGGTGAATTGTGAGTGAAGTTGTTGGTGAATGGTGAGTAAAGCCGTGGGTGAATGGTGAGTGAAGCCGTGGGTGAATTGTGAGTGAAGCCGTGAGTGAAAGGTGAGTGAAGCCGTGGGTGAATTGTGAGTGAAGCCGTGAGTTAATGGTGAGTGAAGCCGCCAAAAGGGTGAGATCAAGAACTTTGTACCTCTCTCGACACCTGAATGGATACAAGAGGATGTGAAGAAAGAAAGAACAACTATTTATAATAGATCCATGGAAATTAATTCAAACTGAAACAGAAAATGCTGTTGAAGCTCAATGTTCCAACACTACCAGAACATCGCCATTATCTTCATACTACAATTGTTCTTAAAGAATATCCGAGATTTCAAATATTGGGGGGGGGGTGTTGTGAAGGGGAGGGAAGCGCAAGACGTCCATTCAGCAACTGAGTGCGGTCAGGCACCCACAACTGACTGCACTTGTCAGGATCGGCTGTCAACAGAAATCGTCAAGACCTTGCTCCACCTCCCTGTGGTGCTTTTGGAAGAACATTTTCCATTTTGACCTTGGGAGCAGAGATCTAAGAGGTAAGACAACCCAGTACTTCAAATGCTATGCTGAAGTCGGATGTCTCGGGCCTTATAGCGCAAATAATACGCGAACGCCCATTTAACGCGTTTTAAAGTACGGATGATGAAGATGACTATTGAGTTATTGAGTTATTTGAGAGTCATCATCATTGCACTCCGAACATGCCCAAAAGTGCTCAGATCCCCTCCTCAGCAAGTCCCACAGTGTCCAGCGACTGACGACTCCAATTCTGTGTTGGCTGATAAGTCTTCTTACACGCCCACTAAGTTTCTCGTTTCTGGCTGTGCCCATCTTAACTCCCATCTCTTTCATCCGAAGGAGTAACGTGGACTCTGAAGAGGACTATCCTTTTCTTTAGTAGTCATTCCCTGAACGCCAGAAAAGAGTGACATTTTACTTGATTGAAACTTATCTATCAAATATAAGGGTAAACTAATCTATCACAATATAACGGTAAACTAATCTGTCACAATATAACGGTAAACTAATCTATCAAAATATAAGGGTAAACTAATCTATCACAATATAAGGGTAAACTAATCTATCAAAATACATAACGGTAAACTAATCTATCAAAATATAAGGGTAAACTAATCTATCAAAATATAAGGGTAAACTAATCTATCAAAATATAAGGGTGAACTAATGTATCAAAATATAAGGGTAAACTAATCTATCACAATATAACGGTAAGCTAATCTATCACTATATAAGGGTAAACTAATCTATCACAATATAACGGTAAACTAATCTATCAAAATATAAGGGTAAACTAATCTATCACAATATAACGGTAAACTAATCTATCAAAATATAAGGGTAAACTAATCTATCAAAATATAACGGTAAACTAATCTATCACAATATAAGGGTAAACTAATCTATCACAATATAAGGGTAAACCATTCTATCACAATATAAGGGTAAACTAATCTATCAAAATATAACGGTAAACTAATCTATCAAAATATAAGGATGAACTATCAAAATATAAGGGTAAACTAATCTATCAAAATATAAGGGTAAACTAATCTATAAAAATTCAAGGGTAAACTTATCTATCAAGATATAAGGGTAAACTAATCTATAAAAATTCAAGGGTAAATTTATCTATCAAATATAAAGGGTAAACTAATCTATCAAAATATAAGGGTAAACTAATCTATAAAAATTCAAGATAAACTAATCTATCAAAATATAAGGGTAAACTAATCTATCAAAATATAAGGGTAAACTAATCTATAAAAATTCAAGGGTAAACTTATCTATCAAAATATAACGGTAAACTAATCTATAAAAATATAACGGTAAACTAATCTATCAAAATATAAGGGTAAACTAATCTATCAAAATATAAAGGTAAACTAATCTATCAAAAATATAAGGGTAAACTAATCTATCAAAATATAAGGGTAAACTTATCAAAATATAAGGGTAAACTAATCTATCAAAATATAAGGGTAAACTAATCTATCAAAATATAAGGGTTAACTTATCTATCAAAATATAAGGTTAACTAATCTATCAAAATATAAAGGTAAACTAATCTATCAAAATATAAGGGTAAACTTATCAAATATAAGGGTAAACTAATCTATCAAAATATAACGGTAAACTAATCTATCAAAATATAAGGGTAAACTAATCTATCAAAATATAAGGGTAAACTAATCTAAAAAATATAAGGGTAAACTAATCTATCAAAATATAACGGTAAACTAATCTATCAAAATATAAGGGTAAACTAATCTATCAAAATATAACGGTAAACTAATCTATCAAAATATAAGGGTAAACTAATGTATCAAAATATAAGGGTAAACTAATCTATCAAAATATAACGGTAAACTAATCCATCAAAATATAAGGGTAATCTAATCTATCAAAATACAAGGGTAAACTTATCTATCAAAATATAAGGGTAAACTTATCTATCAAAATGTAAGGGTAAACTTATCTATCAAAATGTAAGGGTAAACTTATCTATCAAAATACAAGGGTAAACTTAGTTATCAATATACAAGTGTTATATATTCTAGTCTAGGAATAATTTTGATAAATTCGCATTGCTGCTGATGTTTGTGGTGCTGTTTACAGCCTTTCACTTGTTTCAATGATACTGGTTTTGTAATTTAATCAATAGAAACACCTCTTACCTCCTCTGATTTAGCAATTTCTTAAAAAATAAGTCATCATTTTCTTAATCCAAAATGTTCCGCTGGTGTAGAGAAGAAACACGACGTCAGCACATCTGTAAACTGTTGCCTCACTGTCGAGATGACAGAACTGCCTAACTCACTTTCAGATGTTAAGTCTTAGCAATTAGACGCCGACTAACACTTTATATTCATTCCTTTTCTCCCTCTGTTTCTTTTTAAATTTCATGCTTTTCTTATCTTTATTATTCCTCCTCCTCCTCTTCTTCCTCTTCTTCTTCTTCTTCGACTTTCTTATAAGTTTTTTTTTTCTCCATTTTCTTCTACTTCTTCCACTTTTTTCTTCTGTTGTTGTTTATTGTTTGTGTTCGTCAGCTTTATATCTCTAGCAAAATTGCGATGACTGAATTGTGCGTGAATATTACGTTTTTCCTATTTTTCACACTGCCGGTTATGTACTCCGGTGTCCCCCCTCCATTCAAGCAGATATTCTCCGACTTTAGAGGTACTCTCATTTTCTTTTAATAGTCGACAGTATTAACGTTATGGGTAGATTTGTTCTTTTACATTGTGCCTGGGCTGCGGCCATTTTAGGCTTGCTCTTTTCGATTTTCGACTGACAAGGGTTCTTTAACGTGCGCAGAATGCACACGGGACTCCTGTTTTTCGCCTTTATCCGAGAGGGGTCGACATCGGATCTCACTGCCCAGAGATCAGGGGAAGGTAAAGCATGTTTCGATGTTATTTATTTATTTTTTTAAAATGTAATTTTCCTCCGCATGTGGTGGGAACCGAACCCGAGACCTTCCTGTCAAGAAGCCGACGTCTTACTTCTAGACCACCCAGCAGCGCCCCCATCCACCCCCGCCCCCACTTTCTTCTAAGTTCTTAAATTGTTGTCTTCTTTCTCATACATTTAGTTGAACAGTTTGGTGCCTCAGAACCTCAGCCAGGCTCAAGCAAATATTCAGCCCTACCCTATCCGGGAGATACTTGTCTTAACAGAAAAATATTTCCAAGCTGCGATCGCAGCCTTATGCTATAGTCATGGGAAAGCCTTCGCGAAAGGACCTTGCCTACGAAGCTAATTTTTAGTTAGCTGAGTGGCAGTGTTCCCTAGCTTTTGGCTTTTCGTGGCAAGGCGCTGTGCCACTGAGTACGAGTTCGATCCTGCCTTGGTCCATATTTTTTTCTGTTGTTGATTATTTGTCATTTTCCCGAGTGCTGTAAACATACCTCTTCCTCTGAATTGATTCACTGATTATCGCCTCGGATGTTTCCCTCTAGAATAATATTCATTTATTATTATTTGTCTCATGCCGATCAATACGCCGACAATCTATTTCATTAGAAAGTATATGTTTCAATAAGAAAAATAACCTCTACTGAGATGAAATATGTCAAACGAATGACAGGAGACAGTCTGACAGATAAGATCAGAATAAAGAACTGAGGAAAAAAAAACTAGGAATAGCCTCCGCCATTGAATATATAAAGAAACAACAGATACAATGATTTGGCCACGTGACAAGGTAGAAAAATAAAAACACAACTCAACTAATCATCATTAAACGTTGTTGGAATACCAGACCTAAGGGTCGACCACAAAAAAGATGGATCGATTGAATATTAGAAGCATTAGGAAACAACAGCTGCAGAGGCGAAGAGAAGAGCAAAAGACCGCAAACTATGTCTCCCCTAGGCGGTGAAATGTAAATGAGGAAGGAAAGAAGAATTATATCCTTCATCTTCTGTTTATCATTGATTGAAATAGACGGAGAAAGAAACCAATTAATCTATACATTTTTGTTCTACACCCGTCTGTAGTATTCTGATCGTGTACTCTGAGCACTGCTGCAGTTTGTCAAAGTTAAAAATAATAACAACAATGTTTTTATAACTCATATTTAAAAATTCAATATGAGAAAAATAGCAGAAGATGTGGTTTTTTACGAAGTTGTGTGTATCTACATCAGAAAATACAAGACTGTAGCATCACCATGTGCCATACCGGCTGAAGCGATAATGTCCTTTTTCAATGTTCTGCCCGCGTTTGCATGGTATCAGTACTGTTGTTGACTGTTTACCTTGCCACTACACCAAGCTATCTATTTTCTTCTCTTTGCTGTCAGCGATCTCTTTTTCCTTCCCTCGTGCTATGCCGATGAAAGTCGATTGTTTCTTTCAGATGTTTTTTATGAGTTCTCTTTTCGTGTTGATATCAACATCATTCAGGAACAGCGTCAAGAAAGCCAAAACCTACCCAGGAGCAGATATTAATTCAGACCACAATCCTGTAATGATAAAAATGAAAATCAAATTAAAGAGAAACAAACAAAAAACTAATTCAGCAACACCATAGATATAACAGCGTTAAACCAGAAAAATGTAAAAGAAACTTATACTGTACAAGTAAAGAACACATATCAGAAACTGCTAGAAGAGGGGATTGAGCAGTACAGAAGAGAAAATCCTGAGGAAAAAATCACAACAAAAGGCAATGCATAAAAACAGCATGCAAGAATCCTGCAACACCTTGCCCAAAAAGGAAAGTAACAAAAAACAAAAATGGATAACTGACAAAATCTTAGAAAAAAAATGGAAGAAAGAAGACAAGCGAAAAACTCTGCCAGATACAAGGATATAGGCAATGAAATACGGAGAGTGTGCAAAAAGGCAAAATAAGACTGGTTCAACCAAAGATGTCTAGAAGTTGAAACTATGGAAAGTAAACAAAACTTAAGAGAGATGCACACAGAAATAAAGAGAATGACTAATAAAGACAAAAAAGCTGCAGGAAACGGATGTATTGCAAACAAAGAGGGAAGAATGCTAACAGACAACAAAGATATAATAGATAGATGGCAAGAATATATAACAGAATTATTTCATGACGAAAGGGACAAAATGCCAGACATAAAATGTACATACAACTCTAAAATCCTGAATTCTGAAGTAGAAAAAGCTATAAAAACAATGAAAAGGGAATAGCAGCAGGACCTGACAATATACAGATAGAGATGATACAGGCTCTAGAAGAGTTTGGCATCGAAGTGATCACAGACATATGCAATGACATATACCATACAGGATACATACCAAACGATCTAAAAACATCAACTTTCATTGCATTGCCTAAAAAAAATGGTGCAGTTGAATGCAGTGATTTCAGAACAATAAGCCTAATGAGCCAGGTAACAACAATTTTACTAAAAGTTATACAGGGAAGGATTCAGAATAAAATCAATACTGAATTAGAGGATCAACAATTTGGATTCAGGAAAAACAGTGGGACAAAAGAAGTAATATTTATCATGAGAACATTGATTGAAAAGTACACAGAAGTAAACAAACCAATATATGCCTGCTTTATAGACTACACCAAAGCTTTCGATAAAATACACCATAACCAACTTATTGATATAAATCTAGACGACATAGAAATACGACTAATATGTAATTTGTACTGGGAGTAAACAGCAGTAATAAGATATAACAAGGAAAACTCTACACCCATGGACATAAAAAGAGGAGTAAGACAAGGATGCATCCTATCACCAAGCTTGTTCAATCTATACACTGAGCAAATCTTTAAAAACATCTCAGAGATGCCAGGCCTAAACATTAATGGAAAGATAATCAATAACCTGAGATATGCTGATGATACTGTTCTACTAGCAGAAAATTCTAAAAACCTACAACAATTGCTTAATGTGATAAACATAACAAGCAAAAAATATGGACTAGAAATGAATATCAAAAAGACTAAAACTATGATCACAAACAAAGAAAATTCTCAAGACCTACAATTAAATGTCACAGTTGATGGAATACATCTGGAGACAGTCCAGAGCTACAACTACCTGGGACATACTATAACCAATGATGGAAATGTAAAATTGAAATAAACAAAAGTATAGGTATGGCAAAAAGTAATTTTAATGCCATGAAAAATATACTAACAACAAAACAAATATCAACAGGGCTGAAACTAAGAATAGCAAAATGTTACATCTTCTCAATATTCCTGTATGGTGCAGAAACATGGACATTAGACAAGAAAACAGAACAGAAAATTGAAGCCTTTGAAATGTGGATTTATAGAAGAATAGGTGGAATTGGATGGAAAGAAAAGATAACAAACGATGAAGTTTTAAAACAACTGAAAATAAAAAGAGAACTACTAAATATAATTAAGACAAGACAAATGAAATTTTTGGTGCATGTTAAAAGACACAACAGTCTATTAAAAGTAATACAAGGTAAAAGGGGCAGAGGCAGACCAAGACTAACATGGACGAGTAACATCAAAAGATGGACAAGTCAATCTATGTCAGCCTGCACCATCAAAGCAAGAAACAGAGTAGAATGGCGATCCATGGTAGCCGACCTTCGTTGCGGAAATGGCACTCGATGATGATGATGATCAACATGACTGGTGTGCATTGCAAGCATTATTGTGGAGGAAAATGAGCATAATTTTCATGTGACAAATATGATGACTATATATATCACAGCTGTTAGTTTTAATATCAGAGTGGCATTTTAGTTCTAATTCTAAATTATTTTGCAGCACATAAGGATGAAGAAGTCCTGTGTCTAGTAAGTAAAGGCTCCCTCCAGGACTTGCTACCCGTATGGGGAATATGGTGTTAGTGACCATATTTTTCTATGACCACAGCACATTTTTGGGTGTCCGGTTAGCGCAATCGATAGGCGGTTGGCTTACCACGGCAACAGCCGGGGTTCGTACCCAGGCGAGGACACCTGGGTTTTACTAATTCCCTAAAAATTAGTAGGAGCCGCGATAGCTCAGTGGTTAGTGAACTGGACTACTACGGACAAGGGGTAGGGTTCGATCCCAACCGACGGCTCCGGATTCACCCAGCCTTAAATGGGTACCGGATTTTTTCTGGGAAAGTAAAAGCAGCACGGGCGTAATACCGACCACATTACCCCAAAAAAAAAATCATGTGCTGAAGGTCTGTAAAATATAGGGTCACTAACACCATATTTTTCCCTATACGCCACTTGGCGTGACGGGGGGTACTTTACTTTACTTACAGCACATTTTTGGGTGATGTGGCCAGTATCACCCCATGCCGTCTTTACTTCCCAGAAAAATCTTTGGTACCCATTTTTAGAGGCTGGTGAACCCCGGAGACTTATCGATCCGAAAATAAATCCGACTCTCTTGAGGATCGTACCTGGATCCTTCTTATTAGAAGCTAGCAAACTAACCACTCAGGGACCGAGGATGCTAGTGTCGTACACTCACTCTTAAAACTGATATTTTATTTAAACAGATATTTTATTTAAACAGATATTTTTTATTAAAACTGATATTTTATTAAAACTGATATTTTATGAAAGTAGTTTCAATTTCTTACACCAGACACAAAAGAAGGATTGTTACTTTAAATTAATATCGTGCTGAAGTCGGATATGTTGGGCCGAAAGGCACAAATATCACAGTTATACTGCAAACCACAACACAACGCAGACACGTCCACTTAACATCCTTTTAAGGGCGGATGATGATGAGGTGTACTTCTTTAGTCATCAGGCAAAAGCAAGCAAGCAAGTAATAGTTCTGTATGAATATTACTTTAATAATTAATGCTTATGACCGTCAGAACAAAGATTGGCATATCTGAGAGTTTCCAGGGGTGCAATAATCAAGTGCTAACCACACAATTTTCTTTTTTATTTCAAGAGACACCGTCTTAAGAATTTTAAAAGTAAAATGGACGAAGTTTGTATGTTTTATCTTCCTGGAAAGACACCAATGAGCAAATTAACTAAATTATCAGTGACAAGCAACTGTGATTCATATATTTGTGTTCATGCATTTATGGCGGTAATACTTTGATTTTGCGCAACTTAAAGTCAATGTATCTACTGCGTAAATCCCCCTCCCCCTTACTTTTATCAATTATAGGAAGAGTGCACTTTAAATAGCAGATTTGGGACGGAGAGGGTTGGGGGTAGCCGTCAAGGACTAAAGAGGAGATAATTATCGATGATAAAGCGGTCGCTAGAACTCTCGAGTCATTGCCATCACGAAGGTGAAGGCGAAACAGCTGCAAGCTACTCAAGCGAAATAGAAAGTCGATGGGAGGAGATGGCTGAGGTGATATATTAATCATATCAGAGGCGCCTGGTAACAGCTGCTTCCCTTGATCTGTGACCGAGGTGAGCTTGTCTGGTAGAGTAGTCAAGACAACGTTGGAACCGTCAATGTTGTCACAGCAGTGACATTCAATCTTTTCATTATCTCAATTGACTGCTTCAGCTGGCGCAACATCAGTTAGCACAAATGAACAATGTATGCGGTATTTATCGTTGTACGCGATTCTTCATAACTGAAAATATTCACTATCATCGTATTATTTGTTGTACCACCTCCGACAGGAGATTTGGTTTTATTATCTATAACACAATCAATTATTTTGCCCCTTTGATACACCACCACTATATTGTCCTATGTTTTCGTCTAATTTTATTTTATTCCCCTCGTTCTGTGCTCGTCCAAAGATGACTCCTCTGGTTCTCGTCAATATTCTACAGGGTGGGTTATGTTGTCGCTTATATCAAGCTGCGATGTCTGTGCTGTTTCGTTCCAATACTAAACTTCTACACACATTTCTGGTCGCTGGCGGTTTCCTTCCACATTTAAGCTCAACTCGTTTGACCCGACTTGTTGGTTACTTTTCAGGATCATACCGGAGATGTGGAGTAGGATCTTGATCGGTTCCTGCTTATTAACGCCGACGCAAACGGTCAGCTATGGTTCGCTAACTGCTCCCAATCAGTACATTTCCGTGTTTATGTCTTTTCGGACGTAAGTTCAGGTATTTCTTTTATCAATGTTTTTAGCGGAAGCTAAGGCGCCTGTCAGTGCTAGGGAAGAAAGCAGGATGCGATTAACAGCTGATCACTTCCGCAGGGATTGATAAACCAGAACTGGCTAAGTAGAGAGCAGTGCTTCTAGAAACAGAGTATCCGATGAGACTGATCAAGTGAGTGGAAACTGAGAGAAGTCAAACCGGAACTAAAAATGTCATATTGAAGACGGATAAATTGGGTCGAACGGACTAAATATAAAAGTTTGCTGCTGGCGGCAACACAGCGCATTTATGCTCACTTAGCGCTCTTTTAATTGCGTGAGATAAAGTAGAGTAAGGGTACATTTCTTAAGTCTGTCGGATGAACGTCAAAGTAAAAGAGCTTTAAACGTTTCCCTTCTAGCGTCATATCGTGTCTGTAACATTCTTTAGTAACGAACATGCTGTTTGATGTGAACGATCATGTCTTCCCACGTACCACAACTTCCGGTTACCATATCCGCTAGGGAAAGTTCGCCTGGCGATGATGCCAAGCTTACCACTACCCTAGAACCTCCACGGTTCCCTTTTTTGTGTTTTGGCTGCAGCTACTCTACGTGTTCCAATCTTCGTTCCCTTCCGGAGCGGTAAAAGGTATCCACATATCATTGATAAGCGGAGTGCCTATGGAGAACCTAAGCTCTCTTTTTTGGCGCATCATCTGAAGCAGTGCGACCTATTGCCATCTCCCAGAATGCCTTCCTTCGCTGACTAAACGGCAAACAAACACGACACCAAGCTATTTAGCATTATCTCTCTTTGTCATCTGTGATCTCTTATTTCTTGTATTTTATCGGTTGTAACTAAGTGTTCACCCTTTCTTCTGCTTCATCTTCTACGATCATGGCTCATTTAGACTAGCACTCCGGACTCTCTTATGAAGGCAGCTGTCTGTTTAAGTGATTCGGTCGCTCCGTATAGGTTCTTTTCCAGGGAGGTGGGTGTGGGCCACATTGTCTTCACCAGGCTGTGTACTGGGGCCAATCCTCTAGAACGCGTTTAGTTGTCATGTTGTCCAGTGTACAGTGGCATTGGCTGGTAGTTCCTATTTTGAGTTTGTCGAACATGTGGTTTCTCATCCTGTTGTGGCCAGAGCGTAGGCGAAGTAAGATGACTTGATCCCTCCTTGATACTGACCTTTGAGGATGGATTTGGCTTCATCGTAGCTGACCAGCTGGTTCTCTTGCGGTAATCTCCCTCCCTCTTTAGCTAATTTCTCTGCGCGTTCGTTTCCGTATATATTACAGTGTGATGGTGCCCACTGGATGACCACTCTCTGGAAGTTATGGCACAGTTGGTCTAGGGTTGTTTTCAAGTCATCTAGTCACTGTTCCTGTGGGGTTTTAGAGCTGTTAGGACTGACAGTGCATCAGTCAGTATCACCAATTTCTTGTGCACGTTATTTTTGTATTGGATAGCCAGTTTTGCAGCGTCTTTGAGGGCTTCAGTGTCTGCTTTATAGTTGTTTGAGAACTTCCCAGTAGCTATTGACTTGGTGATCTCTTCCTGGTTATTCAGCCTCAAGAACACACCTCCTCCTCCATTTCTGTGGCGTTTGTAGCAGAGCCATCCGTGTATATGTGAGACCAGGAGTCCTGTGGGTAGTTGTCGTTTTGTGTTTTTCTGCTACGCGTTTTCTCTCTGTGTCTGTTTGGGTGCCTTTTTTTCATGATTCCTATTATGTCTTCTTAAGTTCTAGTATTTTATGTTTCTCATGAAGAGTCATATCAGATGGGCTTATGGGTTTCGGCATTGTTTGGGACAGTACTGGGTCACTAGTTGTTAGTTATTTGGAGATTGTAGCGAAGTCCCGCCTCTTTAGTCTTCCTTTTCCGAAACCATTTGGGGGGGGGGGGGGGGGGGGGGTGCTTTCCTCTTCTCAAGATGTGTTTTGAAAATGTCGATTGTTTCTTTCTTATGTGTTTTATGATCAGTTATTTGCTGTTGGCCTCTGAGAATTTCTTCTTAGTAGTCCAATAGTATTAGGTAGATAACATCATTGGTATTAAATGTTAATGTGTTTATTTTATACATACCAACAGCGCGCGCGCACACACATACACACGCACGCACACTATTCATTTCAAGTGTGATTGATTGTTTCATTTGAAACTTTAACAGAAAAAAATCTGTTATTATACTTCCCTTCAGGAGAGATGTAGGGCTAATCACTAACGTTAAAGCCGTTCTGGACATGTACAGCCATGAATTCAGGTCACTAACCACTGGCCTTCTCCCACGTCCCAGATAAACAATTGCAATAATCACTTTATGAAACTGTGATAGTGACGAATGTGCCCTCGCCACATCCTCCTGTACTTCTATGGAGTGTTTCTAGGCCACGAGGTAACAACAGTTAACCAGGACATGTTCGTGCACTAAGGTCACAACTATTACATTACACACTAAATAACGTGTTATTTCCAAGGTGTAACTTACAGCTACCTGTAAATATTATAATAACAAACACGTTATGTATCAATCCCAAATACAGTTCGTCCGTACTTGTCAGCAGAAACTTACTTTCACAGTGGATCATAGTGTTACGGAGTTCGTGCACATGGCCCAGGATTCTCCCCGCAATTTTTTCAAGATTCTCGAGGAAGATATCGGAGCACCTGTGGAATCGTCCGGTGTGCGGTGAAGATGATCCTAACATCAAACAAAACAAACACATCGTCATGAAGAACCTTGCCGGCTGGCGTAGGCAATCATGACTCTCCAAAATTCCCTATTTCTATTGTTGATAAGTTCTATTGTTGTGTCATCGTTAAGCCATTCTCTTAGACTGTCTTGTATTTTCCTGTCTTTTTCCTTCTACTGGGAGAACGGGTGGCAGATTCGATAGCTTGGGCTAAAAACCGAGGGAACGAGGGTTGGAATCCCGGTAGGGTCAAAGGTCATTCTATTGGAGTGAAAAAAAACTCAGACCCAAAACACCTCGCGGCAACTGCTCAGAACAGCCTTTATTATCCGGTTCTCTATGTCCGGTTCTCTATGTCCGGTTCTCTATGTCCGGTTCTCTATGTCCGGTTCTCTATGTTCGGTTCTCTATGTCCACTTGGCAGACCTCGATACTGGATAACGCCGTAAAGATATTTTTCTACCCTCTATCTCCGCTCTATTCCCCCCCCCCCCATCATCCTTCTATCTTCACTATATTTTCTGTCTACCTTACTTCTATCTTCCATCTAGCGTCGCTCTATTTTCCCCTATCTTCCCACTTTCTCCACTCTATTTTCCCTCCACCTTCCCTCAATCATCACTATATTTTGTTTCTATCGTCCTTTCTATTTCCCTCCTATCTTCCCACTAGCGTCGCTCTATTTTCCCTCTATCTTCCTTCTTTCTATCTTCTTTATCTTCCCACTATCTTCACTATAATTCACCATATCTCCCTTCTAACTTCCCTCTATCACTCTTCTTCTCTCAATGTTTCCTTTGCCACATTTGTTTCCTACTGAAGGTGTTAATAAACTTTCTTTTTTCCTTTGCTCTCTTTTAGAATATAATTGTTATTGATTTACTGCTAATGATTTTATTGACTGTTTTTTGTTATATATAATTCCTCTAACGCCTGATGATATCTGCCTGCATGACGAGGGACTCCCACTTGCACTTAGGATGCGTGGTTTTTTGGGGGGATTAAGAATAGTATTAAAGCAAAATTTTCCCACAAAA
>JAVIAB010000139.1:2399942-2434942 GCA_032433765.1 Megaustenia siamemsis | reverse complement strand
CTACTACTACAAGAACTACTACAACAACTACTACTACAACTACTACTACAACAACTACTACAACTACTACTACAACAACTACTACAACATCTACTACTACAACAACAACTACTACAACAACAACAACAACTGCTACAACAACTAATACAACAACTACTAAAACAACAACAACTACTACAACAACAACTACTACAACAACAACTACTACAATACCTACTACTACAACAACAACTACTACTATAACTACTACTACAAGAACTACTACAACTACTACTACAACTACTACTACAACAACTACTACTACAACAACAACTACAACAACAACTACTACTACAAGAACTACTACAACAACAACTACAACAACAACTACTACAACAACTACTACTACAACAACAACTACAACAACAACTACTACTACAACCACTACTACAACAACTACTAAAACAACAACCACTACAATAACAACTACTACAACAACATCAACTACTACTACAACAACTACAACAACAACTACTAAAACAACAACTACTACTACTACTACAACTACTACAACAACTACTACTACAACTACTAAAACAACAACCACAACTACAACCACTACTACAACAACTACTACAACAACTACTAAAACAACAACCACTACTACAACAACTACTACAACAACATCAACTACTACTACAACAACTACAACAACAACTACTAAAACAACAACTACTACAACAACTACTACAACAACTACTACAACAACTACTAAAACAACAACCACTACTACAACAACTACTACAACAACTACTAAAACAACAACCACTACTACAACAACTTCTAAAACAACAACCACTACTACAACAACTACTAAAACATCAACCACTACTACAACAACTACTAAAACATCAACCACTACTACAACAACTACTATTACAAAAACAACTACTACTACAACAACAACTACTACTACAACAACTACTACTACAACAACTACTACAACAACAACAACTACTACAACAACAACTACTACTACAACTTCTACTACAACAACAACTACTCCCACTACTACAACTACTACTCCTACTACTACTACTACTACTACTACTCCTACTACAACTCTACTACTACTACTACTCCTACTACTACTACTACTACTACTACTACACTACTACTCCTACTACTACTACTACAACTACTACTACAACAACTACTACTACAATAACAACTACTCCCACTACTACAACTACAACTACTACTCCTACTACTACTCCTACTACTACTACTACTACTCCTACTTCTTCTACTACTCCTACTACTACTCCTACTACTACTCCTACTACTACTACTACTACTACTCCTATTACTACTAATACTACTACTCCTACTACTACTCCTACTACTACTACTACTACTACTCCTATTACTACTAATACTACTACTCCTACTACTACTCCTACTACTACTACTACTACTCCTACTACTACTCCTACTTCTACTACTCCTACTACTCCTCCTACTACTACTACTACTACTATTACTCCTACTGCTCCTACTACTACAACTACTACAACTACTACTACTGTTGAATCGTAGCAACCATATACAGTGTTTCTGATAAGTTTGGTGACCTAGTGGAAGTGGTGACGACAAATGTACAAGCATCCACACCAACAAACCGAAGGATCAATAATCTCTCGACGTGTGAGCTCGCGTTTTTATTACTGGAGGGAGGGACTAGGGGAATGTGCATTTTATATATAAGAGGATATGTTTATACTCTCACAGTACAAATTACACATAGAATGAACGTAAATATGTATCAGACAGAGAGAGAGAGAGAGAGAGAGAGAGAAAGAAAGAGAGAGAAAGTGAGAGAGAGAGAGGGGGGGAGATCATGTTATAGTGTAATACGTTATTTTCATTCTTTGAACGTGAATATGTATCAGACAGAGAGAGAGAGAGAGAGAGAGAGAGAGAGAGAGAGAGAAAATAAAGTGAGAGAGAGAATAATGTCCTGTAATGAAATACTTTCGTTCAGTGGCGTCGATTAACATCACTCAGGACAAGACAAGTATGGCACCCCCTAGTCTGCTTTAAAAAAAAAACAGTTCCTTCTGCTGTCTATTTTTCTTGCGAAAGTTTGGGCTCGTGGCAACACCACCTCAGACTCCTACTAGCCACGTCGCTGCATTTATAACTATGTAAGTAAAGTAGTAAAGAGCCCCCGTCACGCCAAGTGACGTATAAGGAATATGGTGTTAGTGACCATACATTTTACAGACCTTCAGCACATAATTTTTGGGGTAATGTGGTCGGTATTACGCCCGTGCTGCTTTAATTTCACAGAAAAAATCCGTACCCATTTAATGCTGGGTGAACTCGGAAGCCGTCGGTTGGGATCGAACCCTACCTCTTGTCCTTTGTAGTGTACCACTGAGCTATCGCGGCTCCTGTTTATAACTATGTATATCTAGCTATATCTCTATCTCTCTCTCTGTCTGTCTGCTTTTATATCTCGTGTATACCCGTACACACAAACACACGCGAGAGTGTGGTAATCGTCTCTCATGCCCCCAACAAAGCCACGCCACTGCTTTCATATCTATGTCTGTATGTCTTTTTTCCTGTCTGCTTTTTATCAAGTGTATACACTGTATACATAAACAAACACAACCGTTGCGAATCAACAACACCAACAACGATTTTTGGCCAAGACAATAAATTACAGACCCCATGTTAACCACCTCGTGGGAGACAAACTCCAGTCCTGTTCTGTCTTTCTCCAATACATCTGCCAATGTACCACAAATTAGTAGTAACCCGATTATCTTATCTCCCTTATCTGCTACAGGAGACCAGGTCAGCTTTCTCTAGTACCGACATATGGCGCTCACTCCTTTCTTCACACGTTTCAGAAGTTTCAACATCTCAGACTAATATCTCTCCAACTTTTGAGAAAGTAAATCTAAGAAAAAATTCCAAAAAAAAAAAAAAAAAAAAAAAAAGCATTTCAGTTAGTTTCTCTCATAGAACGATGAAAGAAATTGTGTGTTCTTTCTGTAAGTAGAGTCATGTGTGGAGGTACAGAAAGAACACCATCATTCGTCGTGTGTGGTAGCTCGTTAGTGCTCATAACATTGGACCAATGCCACATTTTGGGGGAAAATATCAGCACAACGCCATTACTGTCTTTTTCTTTCATAAATACTATCCGACATCCAAATATGGCTGGTGAACCTAGAAGTCGTCGATAGTAATCAAACCCCCAGCAGACCAGCTCACTGGACACTTCCTTTGTTCTCAGAACACACAGATCTTTAAAATTATCATCTTGTGCCGTTCCGCATCCAAAGCTGGCTGCCACGAATCGCCATTTCACCGTCTCTTGTCTTGACGGTACACGCTGTCCATTAGAGTTTTTACTGTCCATCACTTGATACTGAAGATCATTGGAAACAGGTAAAAGATATATGGAAAGAGACATGCGAAGAAACACTGGGGAAAAGAGAACGCCAGAATAAGGCATGGATGACAGCAGAGACCCTGGATAAAATTAAAGAAAGAAGGAACAAGAAAGCAGATATAAATAAAAGCAAAACGAGAAGTAATAAAGCTAAGACACAGGAAGCTTTCATAGAGGTGAACAACGAAGTAAGAAGATGCATTAAAAGGGATAAGAGGAAATATATAGATGAACAAGCTAAAGAGGCAGAAGAAGCAGCAAATAAAGGGAATATGAAAGAACTGTACAACAGCAAAAAAAAATTAAGTGGAAAATACTAACAGATCAATGCCTTTATTAAAGATAAGAAAGGAAATCTGCTTAGTAATATAAGGGAACAAATGTAGAGATGGAAAGAGCACTTTGAAGAACTTTTGAACAGACCCGGCTCAAATAATCCTCCAGATATACTACCAGCAGAAGAAGAGTTACACGTTAACTGTGGAAAATCAAGCAAAGAAGAAATAATGAAAGCCATCAAACTATTAAAAGATGGTAAAGCCACAGGACCAGACGAAATTCCTTCGGAAGCCATCAAAGCAGATATTAACACCTCTACCGAGATGCTACATAATCTATTAGATAAAATTTGGGAGAGGGAAGAAATACCTAAATACTGGAAAGAAGGTTATATGATCAAACTACCAAAGAAAGGAAGTTTACAGGAATGCACAAATTATCGGGGAATTATGCTGCTATCAGTAGGGAGCCGCGATAGCTCAGTGGTTAGTGAACTGGACTACCGCGGACAAGGAGTAGGGTTCGATCCCAACCGACGGCTTCCGGGTTCACCCAGCCTTAAATGGGTACCGGATTTTTCTTGGAAAGTAAAGCAGCACGGGCGTAATACTGACCACATTACCCCAAAAATCATGTGCTGAAGGTCTGTAAAATATATGGTCACTATCATTGTTATAGTGTTGTGATGTTCTTTGTTCCTTATCTTTCTATAGTGGCTAGTACTTCAATGATCACAACACACAATATGATATATAATAGACTTGCACATAAAGTCTCTCTTCAATGTTCACTATTAATGTTTATTGGTATGGAACATTGTTCATCAACATCTCTTCATTTTCTTACAAACTTGTGAGTCTACTTACGACATGTAGAATATATGTAACACAATGGAACACAATTCTTGGACACTTGTAAAACAACTTCTACTGATAACTTCTCTAGTGTCTTAATAATCTATTACTGACTTATGACTGTAACTTGTAGATTTCTAACTGTTCTTACTAACTCCATCAAAACTTATTACTACACTTCCAACTTAACTTTCTAACTGTTCTGACTCTAACTGTTAACTGGCTAACTGCCTTTAGCAGTTCGGCCGAAGCCGTTTTAACTGACTCAGTCTACATTCTACTTCTTCTAATTCTCTGGCTTGACTTCTGTCTCTGTCCTAACTTAACTGACTTTAAATACTCCTCAACTCTCTTCTACCTGCGAGATGGTGACCAATAAGATCATCGCAAATTGACCACTCCAACGTGATCTGGTCACTCAATGTTTACGTGTCCAGTGTCCACCATCTGTGACTCACCTGAACTCGCAACTTCTCATGACTCATTTGGAATAATCTTTGTCACAACAAGCTATTTGTGAACCATCTTCCCATGACCTAATGGGATAACGTTACTCCATGAGCTGACCTCTCCTGGTCATGATTCACTCATGCTAACACAATGAATAACCACTTTGTTGTTGTGAACATGATGGACACTCGTGGAGATCTGACAATAACACCACGAGGTCGTTGCGTGATGGTCATCCTCACAACCACTGGGCGTATGTGTCGTTCCACTATTCTGGACCTCTCCTTCGGTGCGTGTCACTACCCACCCTCTACAACAGGTGAGTGGGGATCATGGAAAATCCCATCGCTTTGTCCAATTACTCTGAACCTCACTCCTTCCTCCAGGTTACTACCCTTCTCCTATAACCTCTACTGTAACTAAACTTCTGACTCACTAGTTATACTGAAATACCATCATTATAGTTAAATCTGCTGGTCGCCACTATATGATACTGCTATCGTCTATTTGAGAAGCGGTAGCTTCCACCAGATTCACTGTTACATTATCTCCCCCTAATGTCCAGATTTACATACGCAGTATTAAATTTTGTAACATCATAATAAAAATAGTAACAGTATACATATATACGTCTTTGAATTCTATGGTCTACTAACTGATAACATGCAATAGCAGATTCTAAGTCATGTGAGTAAAATGTTTCTCTAAATAATTGTCACAATATAACATTCATTCTTTAATAATACATAAGCATCAACACAATCTAGGAGACAATAAGGTATTGAGCAATAAAAATTATTTGTAACCAAAAAAATGTAACATTTCCAAGGGACTTAATTTTTCAAAATATGTCCAGTTGTGTCCCCTGATAATAAAAAAATTCAAGTCATCTTGAGCATTCTAACTACTTCTGATGACTGATTGCCAGCTTCTTGAGGAGAGCTACATTACAGGCATCAGCAGAACCTCTGTCGACTGGCATCTGTGATCCCAGTATCAGAATCTAAGAATAAACTCAGAAAAAAACAAACCATTTACAACATTCATTATCATGCATCATTATTACGAGTCTTTATGCTTTAGAACATATCCGCTCAATTGACATAGAACATATACTGACAAAACTTAGACAATGCACATATCTCCGGAGATCACAATCACAACATGATCACCAACCACACTTAGCTTGAGCAATAATATATCAATATACATACATATATATCTTCAGACTTATCTATTTACAACATACCCTCTTTGAGCCTCATTTTAAAACTCAACTTCTTCATGATACTCTCTTTTAGTATCTCCTCTCTACTCTCAATATCATAATTATCTGGATACAGTCCACTTGACAGCATCTGCTAGTCATTAATTTGACTCAGATTAATCTGCGATTAATCCATTAATCTCTTGTATTCACACAGGACTACTATTCAGTCTCAATATATCATGATACTCTTGTAGTATCTTCTAAGGCTCAAGATCAGAATTATCTGGACACCGTCCACTTGACAGTATCTATCAGTCATATTCATTTATTCGACTCAGATATTTCTATTTACATCTCTTATACTCATAGGACTACCATTTAGTCTCTATAACTTCTGGAAACTCTCTCAAGTTCCATTTCTCTTTATATAACCTTTTACGAGTTACCACTCTGGTTACACTATTTTCACATGAGTCTACTTCTTTAGACTCATCTTCTTCAGGTTATTACCTCTCATACAACTTAAAATCTCTTAATTTCTTATGTAACCTTTCTGAGTTATCACTCAGTTACATAATTAATTTCACAACTTAGAATTCTCTTTGAGGTTCTCTCAATAATTATCTCATTTCTCTGACTTCTTGTAAGTCTCCTATAATTCCCACATGTAACCTTCCTATGAGTTATCACTCGGTACATGTTTCACATGAGTCTCTTCCTGACTCTTTTTCTCATGATACTTCTCCTAGTATCACCTTTATCACCTAACTTCCTTTTAGGTCTCACTCAAAACAGGTTATCACTTTGTCTTTCTCATTACCTATTATTGGTCAGTTGTTCCTTGGATTACCATCCAACTTCGCCAGTTTAAGAACTCTGACCAACTCGTAGTTAGTACCATATGTTTCACATTGGTAACTCTTAACTTCTAGTTCATCTGAGGTAATCTCTATTTCCTCAGCTCTCTTGTCTTCTATATTCTCTTGACACTACTATCATCTCCAGACATTCTCTATAAATCATCTCTTGTTTGTCCATTCTGAGTTCTCTTAACTCTAGGTACGCTAAGACTTCTGCGTCTGTAAATAGCGTCCTCTCAACTCGACTCAAGCCTTAATTAAGCCAATGTAAACATGGTTATCACCATTTTTTATTCGTTACTTCGGGTGACTCACTCCCCAAGTGGTCACCTATATGGCTTAACTACATTCTGGCTTCTCATTAGTCAGTCATCACAGGTAAACTTAACTCTTTATAATATAATTCCTGCTTACATAGTATACATTAACTTCTCTTATTGAAGCGTAGACCCGTTTAGTCTCCTTCATTCAAGTTCCACCTATTTCTTATTGAATCATAAGACCCGTTTAGTCTTATACAAGTTCCATCTATTTCTTATTGAATATGAGCTCATACTTGAATCACATCTTCTATGATTTCTTCCTTGCTGGCTAAATCTAAAGTTCCATTCATTGTCGTAAAATCCTTCCTAAGTCAATATAATTTAATCATCTGTCCTCTGTTGGCTAGTCCTTTAATGAAAATATTATGATCTGTCACTGGATATCACCTCTTCCACCAGATCTCACAAATGCCCTTTTCCGTTAGACCAATACTCTGTCTCCGTATATATACACAGGCATTAATTCTACCTTACCTTCCATGAATGTGGATACTTCATCCGATCAAGTCTTGAAAGTTATATTCTTTAGGTCTCTCCAATTCAGTGTTAAGTCTGCAAATTCTCTACACTCTCCCTCCGTCCTCTTAAGTTTGATGGCAGGTTTATCGTCAGTCGCAGTTCATTCAGCGTTTCGGTTGTGGGGTCTACTGTGGTTGCCATGTTTCCTATAATACCTACCTCTCCCTTCTATTGATAGAACAAACAATTAAAATTTATTATATGTTATATTACATGTACTAATTATCAGCACTTTATGAGCTCTACTCTGGCCTCGGTTTCTGGAATAAATAGAAATTATTATTAATTTCCCTGTGGAATAAAAACAATGTAGTATAAAAATTATTATTATTTAATTTCCCTGTGGAATAACCAATGTAGTATTTCAAACACTATTAAAAAATACATCCAGTACAATTTAAAAAATGGTTACAGAACAATATAAAATGGGGTATGTCACCTTATCAATAATAATAATTAAAATAATAATTATTTAACCAAACTTAACTACATAATAACAGAACACTATTTTAAAAACTGTCAACCAGCTGTTTAAAAAAACTTGTTTACAATATTCGCTGGTATATTAATTAATAATACTTTCTAAAAATCATTAATTAATTAATTACTTAACAAACTACTTAATAATTTAATTAGTTCTAATTAATTAAATAATTAATTATTGTTTCTCAGTTGTTGATGATCGGTTCCTTCTGGTCTTCTAATGTCTAATGTTAATTTATTTTAATTTAATTTCTAACACACGCGAATGGCCATTGTAACACTGAAATATTAACACTCTTACTTGTTACTTGACTTGTTTCTCTAAATAAAGACTACACCACTTGAAATTATTAATTATCAATCACAATTCACAATTTTCCTCGATAAATTGCCACCTGAGAAAATTCGACACATGTTCGACAATTACAAATGTGTCGAGAGTTATCTGACGATGACGATATTCTGTTGAGAGTTATGCCTCTTCCTGAATGCTTTCAAAATAAACACTGTGGTGGGTCACAGTTCAAAGGTCGGACTCATTGATGAACTTTGAATCTCAGGTGGACGAAACAATGATTTGTTGCAACTTGACGCTATGACTTGATACCAACAAAACAGGTAATATTGACTGACAATTTGACAATCTCTTGGCTGGTCAGATTTAATGCTGAATAAAATTTTAGTGCCTCTCTTAGACACTTGACACAGGGTAAATTTCAGACTTGTAACAGCTTAATTTGACTTTTTGACCCTTGCGTACTTCTCCATGCACAACTGGACAGACACAGGTAAAATTGTTGACGTATAAACTCTTGACCTCAGCGGCGGTACACGGTGATTTCCCAAGTTGTAGACTAGACAGGCTTTTTATTCTTCCACTAACTTTCTGTCATTCATTTATTTGATTTCTCTCCGCGACAACTCAGGTTCGTGCTGAGTCTCGGACACCAAATGAATTATTAAATGTTATATTGTGATGTTCTTTGTTCTTTATCTTTCTATAGTGGCTAGTACTTCAATGATCACAACACACAATATGATATATAATAGACTTGCACATAAGTCTCTCTTCAATGTTCAACTATTAATGTTTATTGGTATGGAACATTGTTCATCAACATCTTCATTTTCTTACAAACTTGTGAGTCTACTTACGACATGTAGAATATATGTAACACAATGGAACACAATTCTTGGACACTTGTAAAACAACTTCTACTGATAACTTCTCTAGTGTCTTAATAATCTATTACTGACTTATGACTGTAACTTGTAGATTTCTAACTGTTCTTACTAACTCCATCAAAACTTATTACTACACTTCCACTTAACTTTCTAACTGTTCTGACTCTAACTGTTAACTGGCTAACTGCCTTTAGCAGTTCGGCCGAAGCCGTTTTAACTGACTCAGTCTACATTCTACTTCTTCTAATTCTCTGGCTTGACTTCTGTCTCTGTCCTAACTTAACTGACTTTAAATACTCCTCAACTCTCTTCTACCTGCGAGATGGTGACCAATAAGATCATCGCAAATTGACCACTCCAACGTGATCTGGTCACTCAATGTTTACGTGTCCAGTGTCCACCATCTGTGACTCACCTGAACTCGCAACTTCTCATGACTCATTTGGAATAATCTTTGTCACAACAAGCTATTTGTGAACCATCTTCCCATGACCTAATGGGATAACGTTACTCCATGAGCTGACCTCTCCTGGTCATGATTCACTCATGCTAACACAATGAATAACCACTTTGTTGTTGTGAACATGATGGACACTCGTGGAGATCTGACAATAACACCACGAGGTCGTTGCGTGATGGTCATCCTCACAACCACTGGGCGTATGTGTCGTTCCACTATTCTGGACCTCTCCTTCGGTGCGTGTCACTACCCACCCTCTACAACAGGTGAGTGGGGATCATGGAAAATCCCATCGCTTTGTCCAATTACTCTGAACCTCACTCCTTCCTCCAGGTTACTACCCTTCTCCTATAACCTCTACTGTAACTAAACTTCTGACTCACTAGTTATACTGAAATACCATCATTATAGTTAAATCTGCTGGTCGCCACTATATGATACTGCTATCGTCTATTTGAGAAGCGGTAGCTTCCACCAGCTTCACTGTTACATCATCATATTTCCCTATACTACTTTACTTTTTTTTAATGCTACTATCAGTGCCAGGAAAACTATTAAGCAGAATCATTCTGGAGAGACTAAAAGAGGAAATAGAGAAACATTTGAGAGATGAACAAGCCGGTTTTAGGAAGAACAGATCATGTGCTGATCAAATAACTACTCTACGTATAATAGTTAACAAAGTTTAGAACTAAAATCCCCACATTATATTGGATTCATAGATTACGAAAAGACATTTGATAGTTTAGAGAGAAGAATGCTTTGGAAGTTGCTGAGTCATTACGGAATCACCATAAAGCTTATTAACCTGATAAAAACAATGTATGAAGGAACAAAATGTAGTGTGGTGCATGAAGTACAGCTGACAGAAGCATTTGAAATAAGAACAGGAGTAAAGCAGGGATGCCTTCTGTCTCCATTTATCTTTCTTCTGGCCATAGATTCTTTTTTCTTCTTCTTCTACCTTTTTAGCTCCCAGTGGAGCATAGGTCTTCAACAAACACTTTCCAAGTCGTTCTGTTTTTTGCCATTCTTTTAAGATCATGCCATGTATTCCCCATCATCTTCATCTCAGCTTCTATCTGTCTTCTCCAAGAATTCCTTGGTCTTCCTCTTTGTCTTTTCCCCTGGGGATTCCAAAAAAGGGCATGTTGTGTAATACTCTTAGTTGGCTTCCTTAGTGTGTGTCCTATCCAGCGCCATCGTCTTCGCTGTATCTCTTTATCCACTGGTGTTTGACTGGCCATAGATTGGATTATGAAAATAACTCAAAACAACAGAAATGGAATCCAGTGGTCACTGACCAAACAACTTGAAGATTTAGACTTTGCTGATGACATAGCTCTCCTATCACACAGCCATCAACAGATGCAGGATAAAATGAGCATACTTGATGAGAGATCACAACAGCTAGGACTGAAGATTAATAGAGATAAGACCAACATTATGAGAATTAATATAGTTGGCAATAACCAAATAAAACTAGGAGAAATACCTCTACTAGACGTACAATCTTACATATATCTGGGCAGTAATATAGATAAAGAGGAGGAACAGAAAATGATAACAAAATAAGGATATCAAAAGCAAGAGGAGCTTTCATTGCACTGGGAAACAAATGGAAATCCAAAGAAATTAGGTTAAATACAAAAATAAAAATGTTCAACTCAAATGTTAAGTCGGTCCTATTATATGGTCAATAGGGACTGTACGGTCTTTTATCTTCAAGTTTGCAGAGAGTGTGTTTCTTGATAGGCTGAAAACTGTATATGTTTTTTTTTTTTCGTTGATTGGTAAGAACCAGGCGTTCGTCCATTTTTCAAGTTCACCTAGGGCATCTTTCATCCTGGGTCCAGCCACCGACATACTTTCCTCACGAGCCCATAACGCCAGATCATCTGCGTATATTGTTGAGCGTATTCTGGGTGGAATGTCCATTACGATGTCATTTAAGAAAATTAAAAAGAGTGTTTGGGACAAGACTCCGCCTTGTGGGACACCTTGTTCGATAGAGAACTTCTTACTTAGTTGACCTTGAACTTGTACTCTGGCCGTTCTATCCTGAAGGTATTGAGAGACCCAAGTGAATAAACTACCCTGGATGCCAAGTCTAAAAGCTTGTTCTTTAAACCCTCTCGCCAAACCCTATCAAAAGCCTTCTCCATGTCGACCCGCACTGCCAGTGTGTGTTTCTTTTCTTGTAGAGCATCCTCCATTTCCTGTGCGACGTAGGTGACCATGTCTTCAGTTGATCTGTGCTGACGGAAGCCACTTTGTTGTGGTACGATTTGTTGTTTTGTCTCCAATGTCACATAAGTCTTCTATTAACTAGCCTTTCCATGAGTTTACTCAGGCAGCTCAGTAGGCTAGTTGGTCTGTAGCTACTTGGGTCTAGTGGGTCTTTTCCACGTTTGAGGATGGGCACCATAATAGCTTCTTTCCAGATTGCCGGTACATGACCTCTCTTCCAGCTAGAATTTATTATCCTTAGAAGCTGGCTCTTGGCTTTCTCTCCCAAATTTAGGAGCATTTCGTTGGAGATTCCATCTTTACCTGGGGAACTTTTCAGCTCCAATCCTTTGAGGGCAACATCTAATTCAGTTGGGGTAAAGATGGTACCCAACATATCTTGTCGTAAACATGAATCGCAGAATGACTTGGAAAAATCAGATAGAGCAAGGGAAAAAGCCAGAAAACGAACAAATATTATGAAGAAATTGACAGGAACGGACTGGGGGGCAGACAGCAATATGTTGAAAAGACTATACGTAGGAAGAGCCACCCCATGCACCAAAGAATAACTGGTTCCGGAATTGTACGACTAAAGAGGAGCAACTTCGCTGCAATTGCCAATGAACTAACTACTGGAGACCCAGTACTTTCCCAAACATATCGAAACCCTTGGGCCCATCTGATGTCTCCTCATGGAAAACATAAAATACCAGAACTTAAGGAAAATATAACAGGAATCATGAAAAAGGCACTCAATCAGACATAGAAAGAAAACACGTAGCAGAAAAGCACATACACGATACCTATCCACAGGACTCTTGGTCCCACATATACACAGATGGCTCTGCTACAAATGCCACCAGAAATGAAGGGGGATGTGTGTTCTTGACGCTGAATAATCAGGACGAGATCACCAAGTCAATAGCTACTGGAAAATTCTCAAACAACTTTAAAGCAGAAACTGAGGCCATCAGAGATGCTGCAACACTGGCTACTCAACACAAAAATAACATGCACAATAAATTGGTGATTCTGACTGATGCACTGTCAGTATTATCAGCTCTAAAAAGCCCCAAGAACAATGAACTAGATGACTTGAGAACAACCCTGGACCAACTATGCAATAACTTCCAGAGAGTAGTCATTCAGTGGACACCATTACCCTGTAATATACACGGGAACGAACGCGCAGACAAATTAGCTAAAGAGGGAGGGAGATTACCACAAGAGAACCATCCGCTCAGTTATGATAAAGCCAAATCCATCCTCAAGGTTCAGTTCCATGAAAATTGGAAACGAGAACATCTAAAGCATAACGAGAGGGACGGATACCACCAACTATCAAGGAGGGATCAAGTCATCATACTTCGCCTACGCACTGGCCACAATAAAATGAGAAATCACATGTTCACCAAATTCAAAATAGGTACAACCAGTCTATGCCACTGTACACTGGACAATATGACTACAAAACATGTTCTACAGGATTGCCCCCAGTACACAGACTTGAGAAGAGCAATGTGGTCCACGCCCACCTACCTGGAAGAAAAACTATATGGGGCAATCGATTCGCTTAAACAGACAGCTGACTTCATGAGAGAGTCTGGAATCCTACTCTGATTGAGTCTTGATCGCAGAGTGAGAGATATGGCTGTGAAACATGGAGAACAACAAAATTGACAATCACGAAGATACAGACTTTCATTAATGGATGCTTACGCAGAATAAAAGGATGGAAATGGCAGGACAAAATCACTAACATAGAATTAGGGAAATGTACCAGTCAAATACCAGTAGATAAAGAGATACAGCGAAGACGATGGCGCTGGATAGGACACACACTACGGAAGCCAACTGAGAGTATTACACAACAGGCCCTTTTTTGGAATTCCCAGGGGAAAGGACAAAGAGGAAGACCAAGGAATTCTTGGAGAAGACAGATAGAAGCAGAGATGAAGATGATGGGGAAGACATGGAATGATCTTAAAAGAATGGCAAAAAACAGAACGACTTGGAAAGTGTTTGTTGAAGACCTATGCTCCAATGGGAGCTAAAAAAAAGGTAGAAGAAGAAGAGACTTAATATTGTCGACCCACCTTACTATTTGTCTGTCTTTTTCTCGTTTACCTTGTATTTTTCTCCCCAAGTTGATTTGCAGAAAGTTATTATATCTCATTGCGTGTCCGACAAACGAGGTTTGTTCGAACTCTGTTAATTAGTTCTGTGTTCGAACTTTGTTAATTAGTTCTGTGTTCAAACTTTGTTAATTAGTTCTGTGTTCGAACAATGTTAATTAGTTATGTGTTCGAACTCTGTTAATTAGTTCTGTGTTCGAACTCTGTTAATTAGTTCTGTGTTCGAACTCTGTTAATTAGTTCTGTGTTCGAACTCTGTTAATTAGTTCTGTGTTCGAACAATGTTAATTAGTTCTGTGTTCGAACTCTGTTAATTAGTTCTGTGTTCGAACAATGTTAATTAGTTATGTGTTCGAACTCTGTTAATTAGTTCTGTGTTCCAATTCTGTTAACTAGTTCTATGATAATCTTCAGCTACCTCAAGATAATAATTGAATTCTTTGATGTGAATTCACCTTTTAGCTAGTTCAAAATGATTTTCTTTCCAATCCTATTCTTCTATTACTTGCCACCCCACAAAGCTCGGATATGTTGTTTCATGTGAATCTTTCTCTCTCAATGGTTTTCTCTTCTTGATACATGGCGAGGCTGATATTTTTTCCTGTTCAGGCGTTCTTTACTGCCCCAATCTCTTGTACAATTAGCTGCATGGCTCACATAAAGGTCTGACCGGGCCCTAGCCTGAGGGAGCGGGAACTATGTGGGTCCAGACTTTGAGATAATATTTTATATTATTGTAAGCTTTTATTATATAAGTGCCTATACTTAAAAAAAAATATATACGTTTTGTTTTTATATCATTATTTTAATTCAATTATTATATATAGGAAGCTATGACAACTCATTGGTTAGTGATCTGGACTACAAAGGACAATACGGCTTCCGGGTTCACACAGCCTTAAATTGGTTACCGGATTTTTATCCAGGAAAGTAGAGCGGCACGGGCGTAATACCGACCACATTACCCCAAAAATCATGTGCGGGAGGCCTATAAAAATTAATTGCGGTCACTAACACAAAATTCCCTATACGCCACTTGGCGTGACGGGGCTCTTTACTTATATATATATATATAAATATGGCATTTGGCTTCCTGGCAGACGGTTAGTAGGAAGCAATCATGATAAGTCAGTAGTTTGGTAAAATATTAATGTCTTCTGCTGGATGCTGTTTTGCTGAACAGCTTCTCTCGTGGCTAAATCTGCCAATATTGGATTCACAGATTCGACCGCAGAATAAACAAGATGTATTCGTGGTGCCTGGTCTTGATTGAAGTTGATATTAATTTCGATGTGCAACTTTTTTACATTGCTTAGCTGGCAGTGTACCGCAACGCAAGTCTCTCGGGGCAAGACGCTAAATCGAAGAGTACTGGTTCGATCCTGCATCGGGCTGTCTATTGTTATTTGTGTTTTCTGTTGCTGATCATTTGTGAATTGTTCCGAGCGCTGACTTGTCCCCCTCATATGATGTCTAGTCAGCCAAGCCTGTCCCCCAGGGCGTGACGAACATAAATACAGAACCGTCAATAATATAGTCCTACCGCAAACCACAACACATCCACGCCCACCCAATGTTTAGGGCGGGCAATGAAGAGACCTCGACCGTGTGTTACCGGGGCCTCATTCTGAGGGCAGCAAAGAATAGTGACACTATAAACATCCTGGCATGTCGTAAGAGGCGACTAAGGAGATTGATCGATGGTTTGACAAGCTGTCATTGTAAAAGTATTGTTATGGAAACAGACCATAGATTTTAGAAGCAGTGATCTCCGCAATATGTGCCATTTTGGCACGCAAGGTTTCTGTTAGTGAGATTATGGTTCTGCCCTTTGTGCCGTCTTTCGCTCGAAAGACGATATACGATATATATATATATATATATATATATATATATATATATATATATAGAGAGAGAGAGAGAGAGAGAGAGACCTATTCATTTAGTCATTGGTGAATCCTTGCAAGTAACTTCCCGCACGTTGAGTGATAAGTGGCTAGAGTTTCTAATTTCACGAAAATGTTTTCCTGATCACTCAATGACATTCCCCTCAGGACTTCTTTCGTGTTGAATTTCCTCAAGTAACTGATATATAGTAATAATAATGGGAACAGAAATCATCTGAGATGAAACCGGCTGGCGACTCATAGCTGACTAGATGCGTCATGATCAATAAACCAAAGTTGTTCAAGACCATACTCCCCCCCCCCCCCCTTTACTGTGGACCCAGTAACAGACTAACCAGTCTGGCTCAGCAAGTAGGTTTCAAAGAGATAGGGCAACCCGGTACTGAAAAGTACCGTACTGAAGTCGGATGTCATGGGCCGAAAGCGCAAATATAACAGCTTCCTATCAATAACATGACGCATCTACTCCCACTTAACGTCCATTTAAGAGTGGGTGATGAAGGGTGAACGCAACAAAAGATAAAGTAATGGTAACATAACGAGAATGAGAAACCAAAAATATTATCTATGGAAGCAAGGATAATAATATTAAAACAAATTAAGTGATTGAGTTATTTGCGGGTCATCACCATTGAACTCCAAATATGTCGCTGAAAGTGTGGATGGTCTAGACTCACCAGCACTCAGTCGCACGGTCCAGAACCCAGAAACAAATTGTGCTAAAATATATCTTTAGAAAGACGGACGAAGTACTCAGATAAAACAAGCATGCATTACAATAAGATCTTTGGAGAACACCAGTATGATCATATTCAAAAATGAATGCGCCAAAGGGCTCGATTCATCAAGATATCTTGTGTTCGCTTTCAGTCCTTCAAAGTTCAGTATTAGCTCCAGAGAAGGTGCCTCAATCACTAGAAGCCGTTGACGGTGAACTAACGTTAACTTCACTCATTTCTTCCACTGAAAAGTCCCGTACAACCTCCCCTGATCTCTGAGATACTCAGTCTCTCGCTCAAAACCAGAGAGCTGGTCATGTCCAACCACGTGCACAGCTGCTAATTTCAATTTAAAAGTGGAGTGTTTTAGTGTTTTTTCTTGTAAGAGGGCTTGGATATTTCCACGAGAACAAACTAGATCTTCAATGACCCGACTCCTAGAACTTCTGTTTTAAAGAGGACCCCAGCTCTAGCACCGCGTGACAGTCTACATTTTCTAGTCTAGTTCATTTTTCTTTATGTGCGAACGATCTTTCATTTGCTACATTACTGATGTAGTAGTACCACAGAAATAAATAGGAGAATAGTCGCTCAGGCCAAAACAACATTTCAGAAAACGAAAAACACATTATCAACAACTCTATGTCAAAAAATAAGAAGAGAGTTCAGCGTGCCTATATTGAGCCAGTGCTGACATATGGAAGTGAGTCATGGACAGTAGACAAATAAAAACACGATTAGAGGTCAAAGAGATGTGGTTTCTCAGAAGAATGTTCAGAGTACTCAGGACTGCTAAAAAGACAAACGAGGACATTCTCAAAAAGGCCAACGCAAGAAAGGGAGCTCGTAAGAAACATAAACAAATAAACCACATTTTTCAGGCCATCATGAGAAGAGGAAAGTTGGAATACTCGGTTATACCTTGCACAATAGAAGGAAAGAGAGATCGTGGACGATAAAGAGGGCAGATACTGGATAGCATGGCGTCATGACACGGAAAACAGTCAACAACAGAATTGAACGATGCACTGTGGCTAGAAGATTGTAGAAGGACATGATCGCCTACGCCAACCGGCGAGGCACATGATTATGTATTTAGTAAGTTAACGTGCGCAAAATAATATCTATTTTTTCCAACCTCGACTTTAGAATATATTATTTTTAGCAGTAAAATATTTAAAAAATCTCTTCTCTTTATTCTTCTTTTGTTGTTCTTTTTAAAACATTTATTCTATATATATGTATATTCGTTATATTTTAACGAATACTGTTTGACAGCATCCACTTTTAGAAGAATGTAATAATAGACGTGGTCTGAAGCGTGTCGCAGTTAACAATTTAAGGTGCAAATAAATGTACGATTAAGCTCAATTCTTACAGCTTCTTCACTGCATCGTTTGAATATGGGTGTGCTTTCTTTCAATATCTGCTCCGTTGACCAGAATTATTAGTCGAGATAACACCAGGTCTCGCATAGTATTTAATATTTTGTGTATTTGATATTTGTGCTTTTCTCCAGAATGATTAGACTATTTCCATGTGAGGAGGGGAATTAGGATCGTCTCTGGTCCACTGATTTTAATGTTTGAAGTCAACAATAAGTACTGTCAAATCTGTAACTATTTTTGTTTTGTTTTGTTTTCTATAAAATTACTTATTGGGTTTACAAATAAAACGTAACAGACGTTACAACACTAGGACAAACAGTGGCTTCCACGTCACTGGGTAAGTGGATTGGGGGAGGGAACGAAACGGGACGTTTTTAGCTTCTGTTTTGTAAAATGAAAAGTAAGATGTTACGAGTTTTAGGGACCGAACCATATGACTATAGGCCGTTATGCTCTGCTGCGCGATCTGGAAGGGAGTTTATTTCTTAATTTTGAATGGGTTATGCAGGTTTCATGCTCGGTGCAGGAGTTCATAAAGACATGCTGCTATGAGGCACATCAGGAGAGAAACCTCTCAGGTCAAGATTTCAGTGCCACTTTGTGTGCATGGAATGAATGCTTAGCTGGTATGTCTTATAGATCGCATGTTTCAATGAATTCCTTCTCTGAGTTGACGAATAATGTCTCTTTAATAATAATAATCATAAGTAATAATATAATAATAATTAAATTATAGTATAATAATTAAATGAATTTAAAATTAATAATAATTACAATAATACTATTATAATAATTAAGAACAATAATCTCTTTAATAATAATATTTCTTTATAATATCTATTTGTTCTTACTTTCTTCACTTCCTGTGTGTTGAGGGAGATACACATTTTTGTTCACACCCTTTTGGCGACTTCACTCATTATCAATTGAAACTGGTGTAACGTTTCTTTGATGTTGTCTGTCCATCTTGCTTTGTTTCTGCCTCTTGTTCTTCTTCCTTCTTTTTTAATATGTGCTTTGTATGGTAAGGAGTTGCACGGCATTCTTTATAGATGGGCAAATCAGTTTATTGTCATTTCTGTGTGTAGCTTAGGATCGCTCAATACCGCGCCTAATCTTTCTCTCATTGTCATTTCTGTGTGTAGCTTAGGATCGACTCAATACCGCGCCTAATCTTTCTCTCATTGTCATTTCTGTGTGTAGCTTAGGATCGGCTCAATACCGCGTCTAATCTTTCTCTCATTGTCATTTCTGTGTGTAGCTTAGGATCGACTCAATACCGCGCCTAATCTTTCTCTCATTGTCATTTCTGTGTGTAGCTTAGGATCGGCTCAATACCGCGCCTAATCTTTCTCTCATTGTCATTTCTGTGTGTAGCTTAGGATCGGCTCAATACCGCGTCTAATCTTTCTCTCATTGTCATTTCTGTGTGTAGCTTAGGATCGGCTCAATACCGCGTCTAATCTTTCTCTCATTGTCATTTCTGTGTGTAGCTTAGGATCGGCTCAATACCGCGTCTAATCTTTCTCTTATTGTCATTTCTGTGTGTAGCTTAGGATCGGCTCAATACCGCGTCTAATCTTTCTCTCATTGTCATTTCTGTGTGTAGCTTAGGATCGGCTCAATACCGCGTCTAATCTTTCTCTCATTGTCATTTCTGTGTGTAGCTTAGGATCGGCTCAATACCGCGCCTAATCTTTCTCTTATGTCGTTTCTGATTCTGTCTTTTCATGGTTACTCCATGCGCTTTTCGCAGACATCTCTGTGGTGACAAACTTCCTTTTGTTGTTAGACGCGAGTGACCATGTTTAGCTTTGGTAGCACAATGTTGGAATTAATATACTCTGTACACGAAGTTTTTGTTTTTTATAGTAATAAGTATTGCTTTGTGTTGAAGAATAGGGGATAGATGTCCAAATATTTGGTTTGCCCTATTGCATTGTATTTCTATTTCTTTGTCGATTTTACCATCTTGACAAACTATTAATACTATAGATTTTATATTTGAAATAATTAGTAAAAATCAGCTGTTAACACAGCCATTGCTGTTACAAAGACATCACACATTAAAATCAAAGACATGAACTTTCTAACTTGGTTGTATCAAGGGCAGAGAAGGAGGCACTAAAGGAGGCGGTAAATCAAGGGCAGAGAAGGAGATACGGAAGGAGGTGGTACATCAAGGGCAGAGAAGGAGATACGGAAGGAGGTGGTACATCAAGGGCAGAGAAGGAGATACAGAAGGAGGTTGTACATCAAGGGCAGAGAAGGAGATACAGAAGGAGGTGGTACATCAAGGGCAGAGAAGGAGATACGGAAGGAGGCGGTAAATCAAGGGCAGAGAAGGAGATACGGAAGGAGGTGGTACATCAAGGGCAGAAAGGGAGATACAGAAGGAGGTTGTACATCAAGGGCAGAGAAGGAGATACAGAAGGAGGTGGTACATCAAGGGCAGAGAAGGAGATACGGTAGGAGACGGTACATCAAGGGCAGAGAAGGAGATACGGAAGGAGGTGGTACATCAAGGGCAGAGAAGGAGATACGGAAGGAGGTGGTACATCAAGGGCAGAGAAGGAGATACGGAAGGAGGTGGTACATCAAGGGCAGAGAAGGAGATACGGAAGGAGGTGGTACATCAAGGGCAGAGAAGGAGATACGGAAGGAGGTGGTACATCAAGGGCAGAGAAGGAGATACGGAAGGAGGTGGTACATCAAGGGCAGAGAAGGAGATACGGTAGGAGACGGTACATCAAGGGCAGAGAAGGAGATACGGTAGGAGGTGGTACATCAAGGACAGAGAAGGAGATACGGAAGGAGGTGGTACATCAAGGGCAGAGAAGGAGATACGGAAGGAGGTGGTACATCAAGGGCAGAGAAGGAGATACGGAAGGAGGTGGTGCATCAAGGGCAGAGAAGGAGATACGGAAGGAGGTGGTACATCAAGGGCAGAGAAGGAGATACGGAAGGAGGTGGTACATCAAGGGCATAGAAGGAGATACGGAAGGAGGTGGTACATCAAGGGCAGAGAAGGAGATACGGAAGGAGGTGGTACATCAAGGGCAGAGAAAGAGGCACGAAAGGAGGCGGTACATCAAGGGCAGAGAAAGAGGCACGAAAGGAGGCGGTACATCAAGGGCAGAAAAGAAGCACGAAAGGAGGCGGTACATCAAGTGCAAAGAAAGAGGCACGAAAGGAGGCGGTACATCAAGGGCAGAGAAGGAGTTACGGTAAGAGGCGGTACATCAAGGGCAGAGAAGGTGATACAGAAGGAGGCGGTACATCAAGGGCAGAGAAGGAGATACGGTAGGAGGCGGTACATCAAGGGTGGAGAAAGTGGTACGGAAGGAGGCGGTACATCAAGGGCAGAGAAGGAGATACGGTAGGAGGCGGTACATCAAGGGCAGAGAAGGTGGTACGGTAGGAGGCGGTACATCAAGGGCAGAGAAAGAGGCACGAAAGGAGGCGGTACATCAAGGGCAGAGAATGTGGTACGGAAGGAGGCGGTACATGAAGGGCAGAGAAAGTGGTACGGAAGGAGGCGGTACATCAAGGGCAGAGAAAGAGGCACGAAAGGAGGCGGTACATCAAGGGCAGAGAAAGTGGTACGGAAGGAGGCGGTACATCAAGGGCAGAGAAGGAGATACGGTAGGAGGCGGTACATCAAGGGCAGAGAAGGAGATACGGTAGGAGGCGGCACATCAAGGGCAGAGAAGGAGATACGGTAGGAGGCGGTACATCAAGGGCAGAGAAGGTGGTACGGTAGGAGGCGGTACATCAAGGGCAGAGAAAGAGGCACGAAAGGAGGCGGTACATCAAGGGCAGAGAAGGAGATACGGTAGGAGGCGGTACATCAAGGGCAGAGAAGGTGGTACGGTAGGAGGCGGTACATCAAGGGCAGAGAAAGAGGCACGAAAGGAGGCGGCACATCAAGGGCAGAGAAGTGGTACGGAAGGAGGCGGTACATCAAGGGCAGAGAAGGAGATACGGTAGGAGGCGGTACATCAAGGGCAGAGAAGGAGATACGGTAGGAGGCGGCACATCAAGGGCAGAGAGGGAGATACGGTAAGAGGCGGTACATCAAGGGCAGAGAAGGTGATACAGAAGGAGGCGGTACATCAAGGGCAGAGAAGGAGATACGGTAGGAGGCGGTACATCAAGGGTGGAGAAAGTGGTACGGAAGGAGGCGGTACATCAAGGGCAGAGAAGGAGATACGGTAGGAGGCGGTACATCAAGGGCAGAGAAGGTGGTACGGTAGGAGGCGGTACATCAAGGCAGAGAAAGAGGCACGAAGGAGGCGGTACATCAAGGGCAGAGAATGTGGTACGGAGGAGGCGGTACATCAAGGGCAGAGAAGTGGTACGGAAGGAGGCGGTACATCAAGGGCAGAGAAGGAGATACGGTAGGAGGCGGTACATCAAGGGCAGAGAAGGAGATACGGTAGGAGGCGGTACATCAAGGGCAGAGAAGGAGATACGGTAGGAGGCGGTACATCAAGGGCAGAGAAGGAGATACGGTAGGAGGTGGTACATCAAGGCAGAGAAGGAGATACGGTAGGAGGCGGTACATCAAGGGCAGAGAAGGAGATACGGTAGGAGGCGGTACATCAAGGGCAGAGAAGGTGATACGGTAGGAGGCTGTACTTCAAGAACTGGGAAGGCTAGATGAGCTGTCGTACAACTGATGAAATTCTGGAAAGACAACGAACTGTCTTTAACAATCTCACTTGGATTGTTTAATACAAACACCAAATCGCTCCTTTTGTATGGATCAAAAACATGGACAATAAAAACTAAGAATATGAGGACGCTTCAAATATTTATTAACGCTTGATGTGGAAGTTTCAGGTAAGATAACTAGACATCTTTAGGAATGATGAGCTGTGCAGTAGAACAAATGTAGTCACAGTATAACAAATGTAGTCACAGTAGAACAAATGTAGCCACAGTAGAACAAATGTAGTCACAGTAGAACAGATGTAGCCACAGTAGAACAAATGTAGCCACAGTTGAAGAAATGATAACAAAAGGGCTATGGTGAAGGATGGATAGAAAACACCAAACAACAACATTACTAAACAAACTCTCACCGGGAACCTACAGGGAAAGTGGAAACGGGGAAGATCTTAGAACATATGGAGACTGAACCTTGAGACTGAAATCGTAAAAATAAAGTATACCTGGAAACAATTATAGGAGACGGGAAGGACAGAATGAACCGGAGAACACTTGTTTCATGGTCTGCGTCTCAGTGGATGTTGAATAGAATAGAATAGAGTAGAACAGAACAGAACAGAATAGAATAGAATAGAATAGAATAGAATAGAATAGAATAGAATAGAATAGAATAGAATAGAATAGAGTAGAACAGAACAGAACAGAATAGAATAGAATAGAATAGAATAGAATAGAATAGAATAGAATAGAATAGAATAGAATAGAATAGAATAGAATAGAATAGAATAACACTTAATATAGCGGCATATGCAAGACTGAAATGTTTCCATCTTGATGGTCGCCTGGCGATTTAAAAAATTATTTATTTTCACTCGTCCTTATATTTACGTTAAATTGACTTACGTTGAGCTGTGTCGTAGTTTACGCTGAAGTTGCGATATCTGCGCCATTCGTCTGACACAACCGACATTTTCTTTTAGCATCAGGTTTTTCTTTCCATTTCGGTCGTTATTCGACTGGTCAGCCTAGTTTGTTTCCTTGGTTATCCGGGGAGGTGAAGTATGGTCTTCATCAGTGCTGGTTCACTAATTATAGCGCTAAAAGTCGGCTGGGATTCTTTGACAGCTTTCACGTTATGTGTTCTGCGATTTAAATCACACAAGTAATCAATGAACTTTCGCAAAGGAAAGAGTTGCCGCGGGCGGGGGAGAACTGGGTGGTCTAGAGGTAAGATGTTGGCCTCTGGACAAGAAGGTCCCGGATTCGATTCCCACCACAGGCGGTGGAAAAGAAACAAATATCAGATCAGTGGCTTTACTCTCCCCTGGTCTCTGGGTAGTGATATCTGATATCTACCCTCTCAGAAAACGGGGAAAAACAGGGGAAGTCCCGTGTGCATTCTGCGTACATCAAAGAATCTTTGGCAGTTGGAAATCAGAAAGAGTGGGCCAAAATTGACCGCTGCCTGTGCAAAATTAATATGAAAAGTCTACCCCAAAAACACTCATGCAGAAGGGTAAACTAGAAAACATCACACAAGAAATGAAAAGAAAGGGTTTACATTTACTGGGACTTTGCGAAATGAGAGATACACCGGATCAGGGAGATGTATTCTGATAAACATAAAATAATCTATTCTGGAGGTACTGAACACCAAAGAGGAGTAGGTATTATCTTGGATGCAGAAAGAGCAAGAACGGTGAAAGGCTTTTACCCAATATCTGACAGAGTCCTTTTAGTGAAATTGAATGGAAAGCAAATATATTTATATATAAATCTTATACAAGTTTATGCACCAACAGCAGACAGTCTAGAGGAAACAATTGATAAATTTTACAATGAGTTAAATGAGGTTCTTTATAAATGCAAACCACATGAAAACACCCTAGTTCTGGGGGATTTTAACGCAAAAGTAGGAAAGGAAAGAGTTGAGGAAGTAGTTGGTCATTATGGCTTAGGCGAGAGGAATGAAAGAGGTGAGAAACTTATTGACTGGGCAAGAACACACAACATGATGATAGGAAACACCTGGTTTAAGCAACATCCAAGACATGGAAAAGCCCTGGGGACAACGCACGTAATCAAATTATTTATATAATGATAAGCAATAGATTTAGAAACAGTCTGGTGTGTGTGAAAACTAGACCAGGGGCACATTGCAACAGTGATCATGTACCAGTTGTGGGAAAGCTTAGAGTAAAATTAAAAACAACAAAACGAGCCTCAGTTAACATCAAGTTAAATTTAGATTTACTAAAATCAGACAAGAAGGTGCAAGACAAATATAAAATCACAATTCAGAACCGGTACAATGCAAAAGAGAAGATACAAAGCATTGATGAACAGTGGGAAATGCTAAAAGAATCAATGCAGCAAACATCAAAAGAGTTAATAACACCAGTGAGGACAAATTCAAGAAAGAAATGGATGACAGATGACATTTTGCAGCTAATGGATACAAGAAGAAGAAGTAAAGAAAATAAAGATGAGTATAAGAGATTAAATAAAGAAATTGGAGTAAAATGCAATGAAGCAAAAGAAGCATGACTAATAAAGAGATGCGAAGAGATTGAAATGCAACAAAAAGGCGATGCTAAAGCTATATACAAACAAATTGAGGAATTAACAGGAGAAAAACGCAATCAAAAAATGGATGTCTAAGATCAAAGGAAGGAGAACTGTTGATTGATTAAGAAACATAAGGGAACGACGGACAGAATACATTAAAGATCTTTATAATGATGAACGAACAGAAGTAAATATTAAGGATAATGGAGAAGGACCAGAAATACTCAGAGAAGAAGTGGAAGACGCCTTGCGCAATATGAAAGCAGGAAAAGCTACTGGACCAGATAATATAACTAAAGAAGAGATTGAAGCCATGGGTGATTTTGGAATTGAAATAACACAAAAATATTGAATGATATCTACAACAGCGGATATATACCAGACGACATGCTCAACTCAATATTCATAGCCGTACCAAAGATATCGGGAAGCGATTGAATGCGATGATCATCGCACAATAAGCCTTATGAGTCACATGACTAAGATATTACTAAGAATCATCATGCGAAGAGTGCGAAACAAAATCAGTCCAGAAATTAGCGATGAACAGTGTGGTTTTGTTAGAGATAAAGGAACAAGCAAGGTCATTTATATCATAAGATCTTTAGTAAAAGAGCCATAGAGGTGAAAACAGATCTATACCTATATTTCATAGATTACACCAAGGCATTTGATAAAGTAAAGCACCAAGAAATAATCAAAATTTTAGAAAGCATAAACGTAGACAGCAAAGATCTAAGAATAATAAAGAACATGTACTGGCAACAAACAGCGGCCATAAGAACTGGAAACCAATTGGAATGTTTCAACAAATAAAAGAGGGTGTTAGACAGGGCTGTGTGCTGTCACCAGATTTGTTTAATATTTATAGTTAGATTATTTTAAGATGCATAATGGACATGACTGCTTTTTTTTGCACAGAGGTGATGTCTTTTTCTTTGTTGTTACCATTATCTCTGTCTTTTTGCTATTAAGGCTGAGTCCTTTATTTTTGCTTTCTTTCATTATAATGTCTAACATTTCTTGTAACTCATTTTCACTCTTAGCGATTAAACTGTATCATCAGCATACCTTAGATTATTTATATTATGACCTCTAAATGTTATGAGTGGAACAATATTAAAACAGGTAAATGAATTTAAATATTTGGGAACTTTGTTAACCTCAGACGGAAGATGTATAAAAGAGGTGAGATGCAGAATGGCTCAGGCAAAAGCAGCTTTCCAAAAAATGAGGAAGATACTATGCAATCCATTGTTGACAATAGAAACAAGAAAAAGAGTTCTTAAATGTTATGTAGAGCCAGTCTTGATATATGGAAGCGAATCATGGACAATATGACAACAGACAAGAAAATCACTGGAGTCTGTAGAAATGTGATTTTACAGAAGAATGTTGAGAGTACCATGGACAGCTAAGAAGAGTAATGAAAATGTTCTGAGAGAGGTCAAAGCAAAAAGAGATCTAATTTCCAATATTAGGAAGAGACAATCATCATTTTTTGTCCATGTAATGAGAAGAAACAACTGGAATATATTGTAACAACTGGAAAGATTGAGAGACGAAGAGATAGAGAGAAGCAAAGAGAGAAAATAACAGACAGCTTAAGAGAATGGCTTGGCAGAAGGTCAACAACAGAAATGATAAATAGCTGCCGAGATCGAAAATTGTCGAGAGACATGATCACCTACGCCAGTAGGCACGGTACTCGATGATGACCCAAAAAACGCTAAAACTCTCAACTATAAAAATATGAGAATATCTCTGAAGTTAGAGGATATCTGCTTGTATGGCGGGGAGAGACCGGAGCACGCGGCTACCGGTGTGAACAATAAGAAACAAGTGATATTCACGTACAATTCACTTCCATAAGATTTTGCTAGAGATATAAAGCTGGCGATCGGAAAAAACAACAAAAAGGTGCCGATTAATATAAGTGAAGAAATTAGGCTTCTAGGACCAATATGAAACATGGACGCCCGTGTAGCTATTGGGACCATGATCACGATCAGGAAAGACACGAATAAAGCCTCGTTACATGTCACGTCACGCGTGGCTACTGGAGCCCTGTTCACGATCTGCAAAGACACGAACAGGGCCACGTTACCTGTCACGTCCGCGTGGCTACTGGAGCCCTAACCACGGTCACGAGAGACAGGAATAGAGTCACTGTCATCTGTCACGCCCACGTGGCTATCAGAGCTCAGACCACAGTCAGGAGAGACACAAATAAAGTCACTGTCATCTGTCACGCCCACGTGACTACCGGAGCCCAGACCACAGTCAGGAGAGACACAAATAGAGTCACTGTCATCTGTCACGCCCACGTGGCTACCAGAGCCCAGACCACGGTCGGGAGTGACACAAATAGAGTCACTGTCATCTGTCAAGCCCACGTGGCTACCGGAGCCCAGACCACAGTCAGGAGAGACACAAATAGTCACTGTCATCTGTCAAGCCCACGTGGCTACGGAGCCCAGACCACAGTCAGGAGACACAAATAGAGTCACTGTCATCTGTCAAGCCCACGTGGCTACCGGAGCCCAGACCACAGTCAGGAGAGACACAAATAGAGTCACTGTCATGTGTCACGCCCACGTGGCTACCAGAGCCTAGACTACGGTCAGGAGAGACACAAATAGAGTCACTGTCATCTGTCACGCCGACGTGGCTACCGGAGCCCAGACCACGGACATGAGAGACACAAATAGAGTCACTGTCATCTGTCACGCCTACGTGGCTACCGGAGCCTAGACCACAGTCAGGAGAGACACAAATAGTCACTGTCATCTGTCACGCCGACGTGGCTACCGAGCCCAGACCACGGACATGAGAGACACAAATAGAGTTGCGTCATCTGTCACGGACACCTATAGAGGCGATAAGGAGGGTGTTGTCAATGTCTTCGATGGTGCGACTGAGCACGCGCACCTGAGCTGAAGCTATTTCTAGTGCTCTGCTAGAGGTGGATTTGCTTCGTTCTGGGGAACGTGCTTAGAAGAGGATCAGGACACTATAGAGTTATTAGTTATGCAATGAAGATGATTAGTCTGCTAACCAATGGAACATGCAGGACACTATAGAGTTATTAGTTATGCAATGAAGATGATTAGCCTGCTAACCAATGGAACATGCAGGACAATATAGAGTTATTAGTTATGCAATGAAGATGATTAGCCTGCTAACCAATGGAACATGCAGGACACTATAGAGTTATTAGTTATGCAATGAAGATGATTAGCCTGCTAACCAATGGAACATGCAGGGCACTATAGAGTTATTAGTTATGCAATGAAGATGATTAGCCTGCTAACCAATGGAACATGCAGAACACTATAGAGTTATTAGTTATGCAATGAAGATGATTAGCCTGCTAACCAATGGAACATGCAGGGCACTATAGAGTTATTAGTTATGCAATGAAGATGATTAGCCTGCTAACCAATGGAACACGCAGGACACTATAGAGTTATTAGTTATGCAATGAAGATGATTAGCCTGCTAACCAATGGAACATGCAGGACACTAAAGAGTTATTAGTTATGCAATGAAGATGATTAGCCTGCTAACCAATGGAACATGCAGGACACTATAGAGTTATTAGTTATGCAATGAAGATGATTAGCCTGCTAACCAATGGGACATGCAGGACACTAGGGTAGTCTTACACTGGCCGATCTGTTGTGTTAAACAGATAAATGAAGCAATGGCTATATCGAAGAAACATTCATCACCATTGTGCAACATAAAAATAAACGGGAAAAATGTGAAACAAGTGCAAAGCATCAAATACTTGGGCACAGTAATAACATCGGATGGAAGATACACAGCAGAAATAAAAAGCAGATAACTCAGGCCAAAATAGCATTTTTAAAAATGAAAAATCGCATTGTGCAACAAGTCTATGGCGATAGAGTGAGAATAATAGTTCAGCTGTGCAATATAGAACCCACTCTGATCCATGGAACAGAATCACGGACAGTAGGCAAAGAAATGAAAAGACGATTAGGGACCAAACGCTTGGGATTTCTCAGAAGAACGTTGAAAGTTCCCTGGACAGCTAACCAAAGAGGACATTCTCAGAGAGGAAGCTCCTAAGAAACATCAGAAAGAAACAATCAACATGTTCCGAGCACATCATGAGAAGAGGAAAGTTGGAATACTTGGTTACAACCGTCAAAATATAGGGATAGAGACATCGCGGAAGACAAAGAGAGAATATACTAAATAGCTTGGTGTCATAGCATGAAAACAGTCAACAATAGAATTGATACGATGTACTGTGGATAGAAGATTGTGAAAGGACATGATCGCATACGCCAACCAACCGGTGTGGCACACGATCATGATGATGATTGAGTTAATATATTCTAAATGTCAGTAGAGAGGTGCACGAGAAGTACGTAGCAGTATAAAACCCGTGGCAAAGCAACGGTTACCGAACTGGTTTATTGAAGACAAGAAGTAGAGTTTGATCGTGACCGACAATATCCAGGGTTTTCTTGTCGAGAAAAAAAAAACACTGGCGTAGTGCTGACAATATTATTTTAAATATGAACCGATGGTAGAGAAATATGGTCAATAATAGCAGCACATACATGACAGGCGTTGTGATCCGTGACGATGCTATTTCTTTATATTAATGCGAGGGGAGTGTCGTCCGATACAGGGCCAACAATATGTGCCAGGTGAAAACCCAAACTGTAACATCCTTGAATTGTAAGGACAAGAGGTTCTCAAAATGTCGGACATCAGCCCCAGAGAGCATCGACCAGATTCTTCTTAATGGATGTAGGTAAAGAAAAAATGTAAAAGAATAATAAAAACACAATATATGCTTAGTGCTTTATGCTGAAGAAAATACGACAGAATGTTTCCAACGTTTCGGATTAAATTGGAACTGTAATTGGCGTATTTCAGCGCTTCCCCTTTACTGCTGTAATATTTGTCTAATCCAAAACACGGCTAGTCTTCTAGGCTGCTTTAACAAGATAAGAACTCTGGGTAACAACATCATGTGTGTCAATCAAACGAAAGGCAAGGGTAGGAGTCCCTAAAGAGAATGCGTACTGAAGGATCACAAGTTGAAAAACACAGTGCATCACAAGCCGCTTATAAGCAAGCAAAAAAAGGAACATTCTCCAAATGTCCTCGTATATCGACTCTATTGATTTAGGTCTGCTTCTTCAGCGCTCAAGGCTCGTGATCATCCGAACTTGACTCTTTGTTCTGTCTCATGATGGCGGGGTAAGGACAACATCATGAGACACGATGAGCTGGTCGCATGATCATCATCACTCAGTGCCGTCTCCGCATCGAAGGTTGGCTACCATGGAGCGCCATTCCACTCTGTCTCTTGCTTTGATGGTGCAGATTGTCATAGGTTGACTTGTCCATCTTTTGATGTTACTCGTCCATGTTAGTCTTGGTCTGCCTCTGCTTCTGTTACCATGCATTTTCCCTTCTAACATTACTTTTATTAGGCTGTTGTGTCTTTTAGCATGCCCCCAAAATTTCATTTGTCTTGTTTTTGTGTGCGTATGCTGATTTTGCCCTTAAACCTGCGCCGTGGCTGACACACTTCGGCAGGCTAGATCTTGGTTTTCCTTCTCCAAGGGTAGATGCTGTCCATGTCTTACACCCTGCCCGTTGTTTCTGTTTGGGTGTTCTCCCATAGCTTTTCCTTCTCCCGATTCTCCTTTGCTTGGTAGCAATGGTTTTTTTCCGGACTGTCCTTCCCCAAGGACAAAGCTTTCAATGCGGCTGTTACTTGCATGGCCTGTCCCGTCGTTGGACATATTGGGAATTTACGTCAAATTCTTGTCAATAGATTTGATAACAATTGTCCTCATTATAAGATTAAAGTGGAGATTGAATATCAAATGATCAAGATAGGTGAAGGGTTTTATAATGAGGGACAGCGTCATTATGTTGTTTAACTGTAAACTACACGTTATAAAAAATGTGGAGAAATAATGTTATAATTTTTATAGGACAATGTATTGCATCCTTACACAGTAACACAGCGATGTTGTCAAGACAAGACTGAAGCCGTTGTCTTGATTGCCTGTAACAGATATGTTTTCAAGGACTTCTACGATTTCTCACAATTGTGAAAGCAATCTGGTGTTGAGTTTCAATAGTAACTGTCCGGTCCTGTTATTGCTGAGCAGTTTCTCTCCTGGCTTATTGTTTCTATATTTGAATGATTGATCGTGGATGCACATTGAAGGAATATATATATATATATATATATATATATATTATATTATATATAATAATTTATTTATATATTATTTATATATTTATTCTTGACTCTTTTTCTTCTTTTCAGTTTGTTTACAATCATAATTTGGAGGCGAACGCGCCTCACAGCAGCAGAGCTGGAAGTTGTCAGCGACCCACACTTGATGGCGTGCGCCAGGGTTGGTGAACCAGAACCATCCTGACCCTGCTCCACCTCTCCGTGGTGCCTCCAATAATAGACTAAAGGGACCAAAGAGGAAAGACAACCCGCTATTAAAAATATCGTGATGAAGTCGGATGTGTTGGGCCGAAAGGTGCAAATATTACAGTTATACTGCAAACCACAGCACAACGTAGACACGCCCACTTAACGTCCTTTTAAGGGCGGATGACTAAGAGGTGTACTCCTTTAGTCATCAGGTGAACGCAAGCAAGCAAACAAACAATCATAATTTCATATATAATTGTATGTTTTTTTTTTAATCTCGTGCTTCTTTTCCTTGGTCACTGCTCAACGTTGCATGCTGGGATAGCTATGCCTTGCGAGGTCATGTAGGTCAAGAGTAACGCTTATCTATTGTTACTGAACACCATTCTCAGTGCCCTACGTCTGGCCCATATTATTCATCTCTATACCAACATTTCTCATCATCTTCTCTCTCCTCCGCCTCTCCTTCTCCCCCTTTTCGTCTTGGTCTCAGAAGGGTCAATTCTTATTGCAAGTTTGAGAAACATTGCTATAAAGAGCATGTTTATAATGATATCCGGTTTCGGTTGGTAGACTATACAATAATACATGACACGAATAGAAGAAACATCTGCCGCAGTCGTGCCCTTCACTATAAGTGCATTGGCATTCTCCTTAAAATTATCAATGTTTCACTTTTAATTTTAACAAAATAATTCTCTTACATCGTAACAAAATAATTATCTTACATCGTAACAAAATAGTTGTCTTTCATCGTAATAGTTCTTTCAACGAAATAGTTATTTTAAGATAGACATAATAATGCTTTGCTAATATCTCACAATGAATAATTATAATCCTTTTATCGCTTTCCTAGACATATGTAAACATAACATGAAGACTGAAAACAAATCCTGCAGCCTAGGAAGAGATAGCTGTAGACAGTAACCTTTGGAAACACACTCTAAAACTCCAACTCAAACAAGAAGCAGACAGATTCATAGGCTACTATAGCCAACTATGACTGATGGAGGCTACTATAGTCAACTATAACTGATGGAGGCTACTATAGTCAACTATAACTGATGGAGGCTACTATAGTCAACTATGACTGATGGAGGCTACTATAGTCAACTATGACTGATGGAGGCTACTATAGTCAACTATAACTGATGGAGGCTACTATAGCCAACTATGACTGATGGAGGCTACTATAGTCAACTATGACTGATGGAGGCTACTATAGTCAACTATAACTGATGGAGGCTACTATAGTCAACTATGACTGATGGAGGCTACTATAGTCAACTATGACTGATGGAGGCTACTATAGTCAACTATGACTGATGGAGGCTACTATAGTCAACTATGACTGACGGAGGCTACTATAGTCAACTATTACTGACGGAGGCTACTATAGTCAACTATGACTGACGGAGCTACTATAGTCAACTATGACTGATGGAGGCTACTATAGTCAACTATTACTGATGGAGGCTACTATAGTCAACTATTACTGACGGAGGCTACTATAGTCAACTATGACTGACGGAGTCTACTATAGTCAACTATGACTGATGGAGGCTACTATAGTCAACTATGACTGACGGAGGCTATATCACTTTCTTTCCTTGTTTTATTCTTTCATTTTCCTCTCGGGCCGAAGACGGCACCCATGGCTGAAGTCAAAGTTGTTTCTCCACGACGGACAAATTGCTGCTATAGTTCGTTAAGAAATTCGTGCCCACAGAGTTGATCAATTATCTCGGAAACTGATGAATTTCTGTAATTCTTTTTCATGAAAACTTTTTTTTTTCACGACTTTAAGTCCGACTTTTTTCTACTATCACGCCTTTAGGAAAGATTTTGCTTCTTTGATGTATATAAAATATGGTTTTCTTGGTTGTCCTAATTTTTAGGGTTTTACAATACCCACATTTGTTGTAATCAACTCACCGTTTAAAAAGGCACATTTTACGTGTTCTCCACACAATCTTTGCACCATCTTGCGATCACTGAACCGTAACTTGTAAGACGCAATCCACTGAGAGGTTTGTTAGAAAATAAACATAATTTACAGTAAAATCTAATGCTTAGAGTAACGGTTTGATATTTTCATAAAATTATGGAACAAAAAACGATTTGTGCAAAGTTCAGACTACCTTTTCATGTATAGTCAAATTTTGTAAAATCTGAAGGTCGGTGAAAAAAAAAAAAAGATTTCATGGAAAAAAAATTACAGAAATTCATCAAACAGTTTCCGAGATAATTGATCAACTCTGTGGGCACGAATTTCTGAACAACTATAGTTCTTGTAGTTCTTGATTGCTTCTTTGTTAGTCCCATGATTGTACCTTCCCTAGTAATTGTTCTGCGTAGTGATTCTTTTTGTCTGCTTTGTTTGCCTTTACCGGATGGTTTCCACATGAATGCATGACATGGATGTCTATTCCCTGTTTACACCTGAAACATTAAACTGAATGCATACAAAGAATGTTGCTATTGGTGCATTATTATTATGTTGGTAGTTTTTCCTTAAGTGGCCCTAGTAATATCCAACTATAATTTGAAAAATAAAACTATAGATGGCTGTGTTTCAGTGACGTTTATTTCAAAACAAAAAATAAAAAAAACTAACACTGACGCACACAAGTCGTAAAGAGCACATATAATGTGTAGTATATAGGTAATATATATATATTAATAGGTATTACACAGTATTTGTAACTTGTATTTTAGTTGTCTTGCTCATTTCAGTTAGATGAATTATATCTTAACTTAATATTGATTAGATATGAATATCAAAACGATTAAAACTATGATCATAAACAGAGATAATACTCAAAACTTACAAGTGGAGATTAAAATGGAAT
>JAVIAB010000139.1:2360052-2392552 GCA_032433765.1 Megaustenia siamemsis | reverse complement strand
ACGTTTTTACTTTTACTCTTCGCAGTGGCCAATGATGCTGTTCTGTGGTCGCTATCTGACAACTAATTCAACATTACGGTTCTCTATTTTCTTCATGTTTTTTTTTAAATCGCCATCTTGTTTATTGCTATTTCTTCTCTCAAACTTCTACTTTTGCTGCTTTGTTCTGTCCGTGAATCAATGCCAAAGTTTGTCTATTTGTTGTATTTGGAACAGTCTTAGAAAGCCTGAAATGGGTTCATGTTGTTTGAGGGAGACACTTACATTTGACAGGATGTAGTAAAGTCAACAAAAAGACACTTACATTTGACAGGATGTAGTAAAGTCAACAAAAAGACACTTACATTTGACAGGATGTAGCAACGTCAACAAAAAGACACTTACATTTGACAGGATGTAGTAAAGTCAACAAAAAGACACTTACATTTGACAGGATGTAGTAAAGTCAACAAAAAGACACTTACATTTGACAGGATGTAGTAAAGTCAACAAAAAGACACGTACATTTGACAGGATGTAGTAAAGTCAACAAAAAGACACTTACATTTGACAGGATGTAGTAAAGTCAACAAAAGGACACTTACATTTGACAGTATGTAGTAAAGTCAACAAAAAGACACATTTGACAGGATGTAGTAAAGTCAACAAAAAGACACTTACATTTGACAGGATGTAGTAAAGTCAACAAAAAAGACACTTACATTTGACAGGATGTAGTAAAGTCAAGAAAAAGACACTTACATTTGACATGATGTAGTAAAGTCAACAAAAGATAGAACTGAACAAAGAAAACGTAAACAAATTGTATTGGTAACAGCTTTACGGTGATCAGAAACGATTTGATGTTGCAGCCGAAAGATCTTCTCTTGAAGCATTGCAGTACACACAAACAAAAGTTACTGAAACGAAAAATGAAATCTTTATTTTCTGCTGTGTTCACACATGGACTGGTTGTTTGTTGTTGTATAGTTTACCTATAATAAGACATTAAATGGGTGTAGACTGGTCAGTCCATTATGACCACCGCGAAGAAGGGTGATCTGAGTGGGTCTGGTTGACCAATCCTTGTGCAAGTAGTCAAATATGAGTTGCCGACTCTTGTTCACTGACAGACGCATCTCGCTCCTGAAGATAACACAAAAACATAACAGATTTACAACACTTGTAAATTATTTTTTAAAAAATCGTATGCCAAGCAGGAGAGAAGGTTAAATGCATTCCATATTCGATGTCTGCACCGTATTCTTAGTATCACCTGGAAGGATAAAGTGACAAACGTGTAGGTCATGACTCGCACAGGCCTCCGGAACATCTACACGCTGCTCAAACAACGTAGGTTACGCTGGCCTGTCCACGTACACCGTATGAAAGATGGCCGAATACCTAAAGATATTTTCTATGGACAACTAGCAGATGGAAAGATGGAAAAAGGACTAGGGGGCGCTCAAAACTTTGATTTGTAGATGTGTGTAAACGTGACATGAAGACTCTGAACATAAACCCTGCAGCCTGGGAAGAAATAACTGCAAACCGCAATCTATGGAAACACACGTTAAAGCTCCAACTCAAACAAGAAGCAGAACGATTCATAAAAAAAGAGAATACACGGCGAAGGAAAGTAACAAAATGTTACTTCTAGGGGCGCTGACAAATTCATGGTCAACTATGACTGACGGAGGCTACTATAAATGTTAAAGAAAAAATGGATAACGTATCTGATCTAACAAGGCAGGTTTGTCATTGTCACGAATCAAGTGGCGAATGTGAGAAAACATGTTTGGATCTCACGTTTTGTCCCATGTTCCATTTACAGTGAACACTACATATTGCAGATGACTACAGACTTGCGTATCCATGACATGATAGAATAAGATTGGCCCAAAATGCTTGAAATGAGTCAATGACACATGCAATATCTTCTGCTGGTGCAGGTGATATTGTCTGTAGACCATCTAAAACAAACATAAAATGATATCAATCAGCTAAACCAGTAAAGAGACGTGACTGACATCGTTACGAACAAAGTCTTTTTCAGGTACACTATAAGAAATACAAAAGCAAGCATAAAAGGCAAATCAAATCACAAAATACCATCTTTCAGAACAGCAATGGGCATTGTTTAACAGTGCATGGCTAAAAGCGTCTCCATGTTTGCGATAGTGACGTAACGTCACTCGTGTGAGTGAGTGTTAACGTACTCGTCAGCTGGCTCGTGTGATTACTGGGGCACCACTGTAAGGGTAGAGACGATGAGAACCATTTTCCTCTGCTGTGTATGACGTCAGAGGTATCTAACATGGTTGGGGCCAAGGTCTTCGTCGGTGCTGCGGAGTTATGCACCTTAGTGAAACAATCTTCAGTGCGTTCGCTAGTGTATATCCGGATATACAACATGCTTTATGTTGGGGAAGTTGCCGAGGAGGGGTTCTGAACAATACGGAGTTGTCTGCTGTGCAAGGAAGATGGTCTGTCCATTAGCTAAACGTGTTAGCAATATTGTGCTACAGGCTCCTCCGATAAAATACAAATATAAAAAAATCATCCTCAAAGTTTTGCTAAGAGAAGCAGTCTGCATTTACAAAGTGGGTCACAATTTTATGAAATTATATCGATCTCTCGAAACGTTCAGCCACAGCTGCTTGTGTCAGTGTAGTCATCAGCACATACATTGAATTGATAAATAACATGCAGGAAATGCTTCCTTAATGTTTCCTTATTCACCGCAATTATTGTTGCTACCGTGTAATTGCTTCTGTTTCAGCTTTAGAGTCGAGGTTAAAACATTAGCAAAAATAAAGTATAAAACATTAAGCAAAACCAAAGTATGAAACATTAAACAAAAACAAAGTATAAAACATTAACATAAGCAGAGTATGAAACATTAAGAAAAACAAAGTACGAAACATTAGAAAAACAAAGTATAAAACATTAACATAAGCAAAGTATGAAACATTAAGCAAAAGCAAAGTATGAAACATTAAGCAAAAGCAAAGTATAAAACATTAAGCAAAAGCAAAGTATGAAACATTAAGCAAAAGCAAAGTATAAAACATTAACATAAGCAAAGTATGAAACATTAAGAAAAACAAAGTATAAAACATTAACATAAGCAAAGTATGAAACATTAAGCAAAAGCAAAGTATGAAACATTAAGCAAAAGCAAAGTATAAAACATTAACATAAGCAAAGTATGAAACATTAAGAAAAACAAAGTATAAAACATTAACATAAACAAAGTATGAAACATTAAGGAAAAGCAAAGTATGAAACATTAAGCAAAAGCAAAGTATGAAACATTAACATAAACAAAGTATGACACATTAACATAAATAAAGTATGAAACATTAGAAAAACAAAGTATAAAACATTAAGCAAAAGCAAAGTATGAAACATGAAGAAAAAACAAAGTATGAAACATGAAGAAAAAACAAAGTATGAAACATGAAGAAAAAACAAAAAGGCAAACAGAAGAGCAATATCGATCAACGGCTTCAGTTGTTTTGATCTGTGGTTGTCTTGTTCTGTGGTTGTCTTGTTCTGTTGTTGTCTTCTTCTGTGGTTGTCTTGTTCTGTGGTTGTCTTGTTCTGTGGTTGTCTTGTTCTGTGGTTGTCTTGTTCTGTGGTTGTCTTGTTCTGTTGCCACGTCTCTGTACGTTTCTCTGCGAGCTTCTAGTATGCTATTCATCCATCTTTTTGGAGGACACCCTTTAGGTCTGTTCCTTTCGAAACTTCGTCGATACCTGTGCGTATTATGTTTAGCTGTGTGTATTATGTTTAGCTGTGTGTATTATGTTTAGCTGTGTGTATTATGTTTAGCTGTGTGTATTATGTTTAGCTGTGTGTATTATGTTTAGCTGTGTGTATTATGTTTAGCTGTGTGTATTTTGTTTAGCTGTGTGTATTTTGTTTAGCTGTGTGTATTTTGTTTAGCTGTGTGTATTATGTTTAGCTGTGTGTATTATGTTTAGCTGTGTGTATTATGTTTAGCTGTGTGTATTATGTTTAGCTGTGTGTATTATGTTTAGCTGTGTGGATTGTGTTTAGATACATGGACTGTGTTTATTTGTTATGTATATAGTTGTTATATGTATGTGAGTGTATTTTTAAAGTGTAGTCTGTGACCATTACTGTCTTCTTTGGGCTTGTAACATTGCTCTGCTATTACATTGATGGAATACCGTGTTTCCTCAACAGAAAGCAAACAATGACGTACAGATTGTGGGAGTATTGCTTGCGGCCTGTTTTGTTAAACGAAGTCAAATTTTAAAAATATGTTACCTCCATCATTTAATATTTTGGGTGATTCGGCAGTTTTCCAAGCGGCCTGCTAGTTATAGTTGTTAACTCTTAGACTCGTTGTTATGGCCTGCTTGTTATAGTTGTTAACTCTTAGACTTGTTGTTACGGCCTGCTTGTTATAGTTGTTAACTCTTAGATTCGTTGTTACGGCCTGCTTGTTATAGTTGTTAACGTTTAGACTCGTTATTACGGCCTGCTTGTTATAGTTGTTAACGTTTAGACTCGTTATTACGGCCTGCTTGTTATAGTTGTTAACGTTTAGACTCGTTATTACGGCCTGCTTGTTATAGTTGTTAACGTTTAGACTCGTTGTTACGGCCTGCAAGTAGTTAAAGCTTGCTCGTTCTCACAGATTTTCAGTATCAACCACCGTTGTGGCTCGCCCCATGAGTCAGTCTTTTATGATGCCGAACATGTTTTGGGAGATGGGTGGCCTAGAACTACGACTTCCAGCCTCGGGACAGGAAAGACCCAGGTTCAAAGCCCATCAGAAGAGGTAGTGATTTTGTTCCAAGATAGGACAAATTAACCCGTGGTTCTTTATGAAGGTTACCTTCCTCCGGTTAGTTTGATCCGATGTCTAGCCCTCTCGGGTAACGGTAATAAATAGGAGGTTTCGAGTGCAATCGCGCATGTTAAAGAACCTTCTGCAATTGAAAAGAGTAGATTACAAATATGGAAGCCGCCCGGTCAAAACTATCAGTGGAAACCTACCCACACATAGGATCTCCGACCGTGTTGCGGAAATTGTTCCCGTGGGCCATCAAATTCTCCTCGGATTTTCTTGAAATTCTTGAGGGGGATATCGGAGAACCATAAGAAATACCCACATAAGTTAATATGATTTGTTTATTTTTCTAAAGAAGGCAAACAAATCAAACGAAGCTTCAGTACAGTTTTAAACCACCGGATTAACATAATAAGATAACTTTCTCAGAGATAAGAAGACATTAAGATAACGAGAAACTGTCTGAGTACTGCTAGCTATCAAACAATATTTTGATCACTTTATCTGGAAATGTAATATGTCATTACATTAATTTTTTCCTACTGCATTTTACTGCATAATGTTGAATAATTTATAATCATTACACGTAAGTGTTATATAATGTAAAATGAATTATGAATTTAAAAAAAGAATGTTATAAAATATACTGATTTTTAGATTGAAATATTTTTGTACTATTTTTCATTTCATGTATCAGTTCTCCATCCTTTGTTTTCAAATATTAAATTGTTTACAAATACATAACGCGAGCTTGCGGGACTTGCCTCAAACACAATCTAGCGCAGCAGCTGGTTCATGACGTTGGTGCAGTGGTTTGGGATAAGGTCTCATTAAGATACAGCTGGTTTCCACACAGGATTAGGGGCACGTGACTTCCGATGGATGCAGTTGGGCACCAAAGTTTAGCGATACAAAGAATCATCCTCGCGTACAAAATCCTAAATTAAGTGATTTGGTTTCTTAAAAAAGTTTTAATGAGGTTATTCGTGCTTTGTTTGTTTGCACTTACTGTTCACAGCGGAAGTTTGGGGGAGGGGGGTGGGGGTGGAGAGAAGGGGAGAGAAGGCGGGAAAGAAGGAGAAGAAGGGGGGGGGGGAATAATCCATTTTTAAGTGCAAAAAATACATAAAATGTGCCTTTTTTATGTAATGTAATGAGAGATGTTATGATATTGTGAGAAGTTGAGCTAAAACACGAGAGAGCTGTGAAAGAAGTTGTGCTAAAATACGAGAGAGCTGTGAAAGAAGTTGTGCTAAAATACGAGAGAGCTGTGAAAGAAGTTGTGCTAAAATACGAGAGAGCTGTGTGAGAAGTTGTGCTAAAATACGAGAGAGCTGTGTGAGAAGTTGTGCTAATAAACGAGAGAGCTGTGAGAAAATTTGTGCTAAAATACGAGAGAGCTGTGAGAGAAGTTGTACTAAAATACGAGAGAGCTGTGAGAGAATTTGTGCTAAAATACGAGAGAGCTGTGTGAGAAGTTGTGCTAAAATACGAGAGAGCTGTGAGAGAATTTGTGCTAAAATACGAGAGAGCTGTGTGAGAAGTTGTACTAAAATACGAGAGAGCTGTGAGAAAATTTGTGCTAAAATACGAGAGAGCTGTGTGAGAAGTTGTGCTAAAATACGAGAGAGCTGTGAGAGAATTTGTGCTAATAAACGAGAGAGCTGTGAGAGAATTTGTGCTAAAATACGAGAGAGCTGTGAGAGAAGTTGTACTAAAATACGAGAGAGCTTTGAGAGAAGTTGTGCCAAAATACAAGAGAGCTGTGAGAGAAGTTGTGCTAAAATACGAGAGAGCTGTGAGAGAATTTGTGCTAAGATACGAGAGGGATTGTGATGTTAGGTGTATTAGTTGATATTTGGGATTATGGAATTCCTTGTACTAAAATACAAGAGGGATTGTGATGTTAGGTGTATTAGTTGATATTTGGGATTGTGGAATTCCTTGTACTAAAAATACTCTTGGGAACATGCAAGAATTTGAGCCAAAAATCTAAGAATACGAGTGAAGCGTGATTAAACTATGGCTGAATTCAATAAAAATAAAAGTTGAAGACTTTGAAATGTGGTTTTATAGAACAATAGTTAGAATTGGATGTGGTCAGCATTACGCCAGTATTGTATTTAATTTTTAGAGCGAATATTTATTCTGTAAATTTGAACGAAGAGACCAAATTCGTATGAGAACATTTGAAGAAAAAAACAGATTTGTGTGTTTTTTTTTAAATATTTCAATATCTCTCTCTCTCTCTCTCTCTCTCTCTCTCTCTCTCTCTCACACACTCTCCCCCCCCCCCAAAAAAAAAAAATAAATAAAATAAAATAAAATAAAATAAACGAGAGAAGTAGACAAAGTTTTGAAAGCCTGACTTAAAATAAAAGTAACATTTGCTAAATAAGGAAAAGAAAAGGTCAGCATGGAAATTACGAATTTACTGAACATACATAACAGTTTACTTTTGGATTACACCAAGGTGTAAAATACGAAATGTTAACATGCTGATTGACTCAAAGACTTAACAATAATTTCTTATCGATTCGATACAATTGGCAAGGCTATTAAATAGCAGGGAATCGTGTTTCTATAAATCTTTCTGTCGTCGTCCTGTTTCAGTGTAAGTGCACCTAGTAATATATGAGTCAAGATACTATTTAGAATAGGGGAAACAACAGAGAAGATAAATATATAAGTAACGGGTATGGATTTACATGATTGATGTTATACTTAGAGTATATTCCGACGTTAGTTAGAGATCATTTAAGCAAAGAATTAAAGCGTACACGAAACAGCTGTCTTCTTGTTCCTGATATATGAGACTAATGCCTGTTTACATATTTAGCCGAGTTGTATGGGAAATATGCTCAACCATATGGTGATAATATCCCAAATAAATGTACCGATGATATGTGTTTTCTAATGTTATGTAATTTATTGACGCTTAATGCAAGCTGGGAGATCATGGGGTTTAACACATAGTCTTTGTTCACTTACGAAATCTTTCCTTCTTCTCTTCTTCTATCTTTTACTTCTCATTCTTTTTCTTGACTTATACTGGCTTCCTTTTCTTCTTTTCTTATTATTACTATTCTCCTCCTCCTCCACCTTCTTCTTCTCCTCCTCCTTCTCCTTCTTCTTCTCCTCCTCCTTCTCCTTCTTCTTCTCCTCCTCCTTCTCCTCTTCCTTCTCCTCCTCCTTCTCCTCTTCCTTCTCCTCCTCCTCCTCCTTCTCCTTCTCCTCCTCCTTCTCCTCCTCCTCCTCCTTCTTCTTCTCCTCCTCCTTCTCCTTCTTCTCCTCCTCCTCCTTCTCCTCTTCCTTCTCCTCCTCCTCCTCCTCCTCCTTCATCTTCTCCTCCTCCTTCTCCTCCTCCTTCTCCTCTTCTCATTCCTCCTCCTCCTTCTTCTCCTCCTCCTCCTCCTCCTTCTCCTTCTTCTCCTCCTTCTCCTCCTTCTCCTCCTCCTTCTCCTTCTTCTTCTCCTCCTCCTCCTTCTTCTCCTCCTCCTCCTTCTTCTTCTTCTCCCCCTCTTCCCTCTTCTTCTCCTCCTCCTCCTTCTTCTTCTCCTCCTCCTCCTTCTCCCCCTCCTCCTTCTTCTTCTCCCCCTCCTCCATCTTCTTCTCCTCCTCCTCCTTCTTCTTCTTCTTTTCCCCCTCTTCCTTCTTCTTCTCCTCCTCTTCCTTCTTCTTCTCCTCCTCCTTCTTCTTCTTCTCCTCCTCCTCCTCCTTCTCCTCCTCCTCCTTCTTCTTCTTCTCCCCCTCCTCATTCTTCTTCTCCTCCTCCTCCTTCTTCTCCTCCTCCTCCTTCTTCTAATCCCCCTCTTCCTTCTTCTTCTCCTCCTCCTTCTTCTCCTCCTCCTTCTTCTTCGCCCCCTCTTTCTTCTTCTTCTATTCCTCCTACTCCTTCTTCTCCTCCTCCTCCATCTTCTTCTCCCCCTCTTCCTTCTTCTTCTCCTCCTCCTTCTCCTCCTTCTTCTCCTCCTCCTTCTTCTTCTCCCCCTCTTCCTTCTTCTCCTCCTCCTTCTTCTTCTCCCCCTCTTCCTTCTTCTCCTCCTCCATCTTCTTCTCCCCCTCTTCCTTCTTCTCCTCCTCCATCTTCTTCTCCCCCTCTTCCTTCTTCTTCTCCTCCTCCTCCATCTTCTTCTCCCCCTCTTCCTCTTCTTCCTTCTGCATTTTCTTGTCCTTCTCCTCTTCCTTCATCTTATTTTTTATTAATATCTGCTTCTTTTACCTCCTTTTTATTTTTATTCTTATCTTCTTCATTTTCTTCTTTTACTTCTTCTTATTCTCCTACTCCTCCTTCTTCAACTCTTCCTCTTCCATCTTTTTATTTTTATTGTTTTCTTCTTTTTCTTCGTCTTATTAATTTTCTCCTCCTCTTCATCCTCCCCATTTCCCTAGAAAACAGCAGGTGATGGTACGTGTTTTGATCTACAAGTGATGGTACGTGTTTTGATCAACAAGTGATGGTACGTGTTTTGATCTACAAGTGATGGTACGTGTTTTGATCTACAAGTGATGGTACGTGTTTTGATCTACAAATGATGGTACGTGTTTTGATCTACAAGTGATGGTACGTGTTTTGATCTACAAGTGATGGTACGTGTTTTGATCTACAAGTGATGGTACGTGTTTTGATCTACAAGTGATGGTACGTGTTTTGATCTACAAGTGATGTTACGTGTTTTGATCTACAAGTGATGGTACGTGTTTTGATCTACAAGTGATGGTACGTGTTTTGATCTACAAGTGATGGTACGTGTTTTGATCTACAAGTGATGGTACGTGTTTTGATCTGCAAGTGATGGTACGTGTTTTGATCTACAAGTGATGGTACGTGTTTTGATCTACAAGTGATGGTACGTGTTTTGATCTACAAGTGATGGTACGTGTTTTGATCTACAAGTGATGGCACGTGTTTTGATCTACAAGTGATGGTACGTGTTTTGATCTACAAGTGATGGTACGTGTTTTGATCTACAAGTGATGGTATGTGTTTTGATCTACAAGTGCCCATCATCGACTGGTGAGCCCATGTCTTGTTGACAATATTTATCTCCACCTTTACAGTTTTCATTCATATCATTCTTCCTATTTCACATTCTTTCGTCTCACATCAGGGCTAGTCAACACATCTGTTTTCTGCATGATTGCTGGGTCATTTCTTGGTGCATGATTGCTGGGTCATTTCTTGGTGCATGATTGCTGGGTCATTTCTTGGTGCATGATTGCTGGGTCATTTCTTGGTGCATGATTGATTCAACTCCAGACCTACCTTTTTTACTGTACGCTCATTTCTTCTTGGTGCTACCATTGAACAATTAATGATGTTATTTGTTTTGTTTCATCAATAAATTCAGAGAACTTCAGGAGAATTTGTGTTAAACGATGAAATCCATCATTTAGATCTATACAAAATCAAAGTTTGAAGCTTTGCAAGCAAGTTTTGTGTGATACCCAATCCCTACCCATTTTTAGGACACATTTAAGTGTGCAGTTTTTGTAAACAATATATTCCAGCAAAACTTTTAAAAAGGAAAAAAAAAAATGTAGCCTAGGTTTGTCCATCCATGGCAATTACATCGTCTCTGATTTGTTTCATAGACTGGCGTGAACGCGGATCTGACTTATGGGGAATTGTTAACAATCAGTTATCGCCAATTTTTCATATTGAACTCAATAACATGATATTGTCAACATTGTTGAAGTTTGAATATTAATAATAACAACGACAACAATAATGATAATTATTAATGTGTACAAATGCTAGGGTTTCTTTCAGGGCTTAGCCGGATAGGGGGTGTGATTAACACCCCCCCCCTCCCCTACCGGAATTTAGACATTACCTCCCCCTCCCCCCCAGCGGAAAATTATAAAAATCTAATAATTACATTATTTTACTCGTTATAAAACAATAATTATGGTTGTTAAGAGAATTATATAACATATATAATAATGATAATTATAACAAGGATCGCGAAAAAAATAATATTTAGTCAGGAAAATAGTTATTGCGATGTTCAAATCATGGATCCAGCACTGAATGTGTAGCTTTTCCCAGAAATAAATTCTGGTGTGTAATCGTTGGTTGAAAATTGTGAATCTTTAGACTAGTGTTAGCTTCAGTTGTAAGTTGACATGTGATCCTCACTGAACATAGGACCAGACCATAAGTGTTCAGATCTTTACTATGTTGTTATATGGACACTGTCACATAATCTACTTTCAACTGCTATTTGCTATTGGGATATGTATATATATATATATATATATATATATATATATATATAACTATTATTAGATAAAAGAGCTAAGTCAGATTTGCTAACACATAGGAAATGTGTATGTAGGGCCTTATATATATTTTGGAACCAAGAAATTTTCTTGAGGTGGTTGTTGTTTAGTCTTCTTGTTCCCTCTTATTCAGACAACTACCATAGAAACATTTCCTCACGATCCAGTGCCCATACAGCTAGTCGATATGGACATACTCCGAGAGAAGCCAGCTATACGACTGTGAATAATTGTATTGATTCTTCAACATATAAATACAAGTGGCTTGTTAAAGCTAGAGCTTTTTGTAATGTTTGATCTAGATACTATTTGAATGACACAAACATTCTTCAGAAAGCCAAAGGTCTCTTTAATAATGTACCTCTAATTATATATAAGAAAGCCAAAGGTCTCTTTAATAATGTACCTCTAATTATATATAAGAAAGCCAAAGGTCTCTTTAATAATGTACCTCTAATTATATATAAGAAAGCCAAAGGTCTCTTTAATAATGTACCTCTAATTATATATAAGAAAGCCAAAGGTCTCTTTAATAATGTACCTCTAATTATATATAAGAAAGCCAAAGGTCTCTTTAATAATGTACCTCTAATTATATATAAGAAAGCCAAAGGTCTCTTTAATAATGTACCTCTAATTATATATAAGAAAGCCAACAAGAACTGCTGGAACATTGAAAAAAAAAACTTGATTCTTCTGTATATCATAAAAATGCGATCGAGAAAGAAAATCTCCGCATTTTGCATGAAAAGAAACCTATTCACTCTATCCTACATGGACAGTGCAAAGTTGATATTGAAGAAAATAGGTTTGCCCTAAGTATGTTGTTGAAGAGTTAATATTTCCTACTTAAAGAGGAGGTAACTCACACAACCAAATATGAACAGATTGTGAGAATTTGATGGGACCTTGTGTTAAGAGTTGAAGTGACTGGCTTCAGAAATAGGCTGGACGAGCTACGTATTGCAGTACAGACACAGCTTGGGAAATGTGACATGTGGGAGATATATTACTTGGAGAACAGTTTGCTGCTGATATTAGGAGGAAACCATTTGCTTTAATGGTTGATGAATCCACAAACACTGCCAACAAATCTGAACTGTCTGTATGTGTGAGATATGTGTGTGCGAGATATGTGTGTGTGAGATATGTGTGTGTGAGATATGTGTGTGTGAGATATGTGTGTGTGAGATATGTGTGTGTGTGAGATATGTGTGTGTGAGATATATGTGTGTGAGATATTTGAGTGTGAGATATGTGACAGACTGTAGAGAAATTAGAGAAACATTTTTGTGTATAATACTACTTTAAAATACAACAGCTGAGACCATTACAAACTGCATGAAAGTGAAATAAATAAACGAGGTAGGTCATTTCCTAGTCTTATTTCTGGTAGATCTGATAAAGGTTCTATTTTTTCAGGCAGTATCTCTGGGGTCCACAAAAGGATGTCAGGTAAATGAGGAAGGGCTATTCCCTACATATATTGTAGGGCTCATGTATTATCACTTGCGGTGACAAGTGCAAGAAATTAGTTCCCCTACGTGAAACGCTTTTTTATGTAGTCAGGGACATAGTTATGCTGTTTCTACAAAACGAGAAATACTTCTCCGTGACATTCAAACAATGTTAGAAGATCCGAGAATCCCAGAGGCTACAGATGTGCGCTGGCTCAGTCATTATAACACCATTCACAACGTTAAGACATGTTATGGGTCAATCATTATAACACCATTAACAACGTTAAGAAATGTTATGGATCAATCATTATAACACCATTCACATCGTTAAGAAATGTTATGGGTCAATCATTATAACACCATTAACAACGTTAAGAAATGTTATGGATCAATCATTATAACACCAGTAACAACGTTAAGAAATGTTATGGATCAATCATTATAACACCATTAACAACGTTAAGAAATGTTATGGGTCAATCATTATAACACCATTCACAACATTAAAAAATGTTATGGGTCAATCATTATAACACCATTCACAACATTAAAAAATGTTATGGGTCAATCATTATAACACCATTCACAACATAAAGAAATGTTATGGGTCAATCATTATAACACCATTAACAACGTTAAGAAATGTTATGGGTCAATCATTATACTCGTGAGCATTTACATAAGGATGGGACAGATCTAGCTTCGTTGGCGCTGGAGGATTTCTTCTTGAAATAGAAACAATCTACTTTCATGTTAACACTTTATCTGTAGATGGATATACAGGGAGCTGTTTCTGTAGATGGAGATACAGGGAGCTGTTTCTGTAGATGGAGATACAGGGAGCTGTTTCTGTAGATGGAGAAACAGGGAGCTGTTTCTGTAGATGGAGATACAGGGAGCTGTTTCTGTAGATGGAGATACAGGGAGCTGTTTCTGTAGATGGAGATACAGGGAGCTGTTTCTGTAGATGGAGATACAGGGAGCTGTTTCTGTAGATGGAGATACAGGGAGCTGTTTCTAGCAACTGCTTGCAGAAGCAGGAATGTCAGTTGGCAATTCTACCAAATCCAGTTTCAAGCACATCTTAACACTTGCAATCAACATTTGCAGATGTACAGAAAACAGAAAAACACGAACATAGTGATTTTACTGTAAGATATCAAGAATTGAAAGATAATGTCACACACATCCGAACAATAAAGACAGACGTGTCTGATGACAAAACTTGTTTGCATACACTTGCTAAATTCACAGATACTGTCATATCTGAAATGAACTAAAGATTTAGCAAACAAGCCTTGAAATTAATTGCAGCATGTTCATTTGTTAAAATCATTTCATCACATTTAGCAGGTACAAGAGTCAGGCGTCAACATTCTGTGTCAGTTATTGCTGGACATTTATGAAGATGAATTACAAGCAGATCTAACATTTAAATATTTGGCCTCAAGTGGGAACGGCAATGTATCCCCATTAAAATATCATCTTCAATCTTCAATTGGTTATGACAATCAGAAAAATACTAGTGTCAAAATATTGACTGCACCGACATCAACAGCCACTGCTGAAATGTGCTTTAGTGCCATCAACAGAATAATGAGCCCACTAAATAACTTGGAGAGCACTGGATCGCTGTATGATGATTTCTAGTGAAGGAGATGAGATTCAAATTGAAAAGTCTGGAGCGTTATCTCATAAAACAAAACAAAGAAGAGCACACCTGCTTTAAATGAGGACCAAAACAAAGGACAGAATCTACAGGTAAGTGAGATATGTTATTGAAGACTTTCAGTTATATTTCCTTTCAATGTTTTCCCCACCTCTCCCTCCCCCCGCCCAAAACATGAATTAGAAAAATACTCCTCCCCCCTCCAAAAAAAAAATAAAAATTCTGAACGGAACACTAACAAATGCATAACCAATACTGTGTTGATATCTTTCATTTTATCGTTATCAATAAATTAGTTATCGTTTACAACATAATTCCGGTTATTAGTTCGTTATGGCAGTTAAAGCCAATGTCGAAAAAATGGGCCAACATCGAGTTGCAGCGTGTCTTTGTCACTTCCTCTTGGACCCTTTCTGGGGAGATCCAGGTTGCTAGTCTCATCCTTCTGGCAGCATCAACCAGTCACGTCATGTTGTAGAGTTTTCATCCTGCCCTAGGTCTGCATTCAACCAGTCGCGTCATGTTGTAGAGTTTTCATCCTGCCCTAGGTCTGCATTCAACCAGTCACGTCATGTTGTAGAGTTTTCATCCTGCCCTAGGTCTGCATTCAACCAGTCGCGTCATGTTGTAGAGTTTTCATCCTGCCCTAGGTCTGCATTCAACCAGTCACGTCATGTTGTAGAGTTTTCATCCTGCCCTAGGTCTGCATTCAACCAGTCGCGTCATGTTGTAGAGTTTTCATCCTGCCCTAGGTCTGCATTCAACCAGTCGCGTCATGTTGTAGAGTTTTCATCCTGCCCTAGGTCTGCATTCAACCAGTCACGTCATGTTGTAGAGTTTTCATCCTGCCCTAGGTCTGCATTCAACCAGTCGCGTCATGTTGTAGAGTTTTCATCCTGCCCTAGGTCTGCATTCAACCAGTCGCGTCATGTTGTAGAGTTTTCATCCTGCCCTAGGTCTGCATTCAACCAGTCGCGTCATGTTGTAGAGTTTTCATCCTGCCCTAGGTCTGCATTCAACCAGTCGCGTCATGTTGTAGAGTTTTCATCCTGCCCTAGGTCTGCATTCAACCAGTCGCGTCATGTTGTAGAGTTTTCATCCTGCCCTAGGTCTGCATTCAACCAGTCGCGTCATGTTGTAGAGTTTTCATCCTGCCCTAGGTCTGCATTCAACCAGTCGCGTCATGTTGTAGAGTTTTCATCCTGCCCTAGGTCTGCATTCAACCAGTCACGTCATGTTGTAGAGTTTTCATCCTGCCCTAGGTCTGCATTCAACCAGTCGCGTCATGTTGTAGAGTTTTCATCCTGCCCTAGGTCTGCATTCAACCAGTCGCGTCATGTTGTAGAGTTTTCATCCTGCCCTAGGTCTGCATTCAACCAGTCGCGTCATGTTGTAGAGTTTTCATCCTGCCCTAGGTCTGCATTCAACCAGTCGCGTCATGTTGTAGAGTTTTCATCCTGCCCTAGGTCTGCATTCAACCAGTCGCGTCATGTTGTAGAGTTTTCATCCTGCCCTAGGTCTGCATTCAACCAGTCGCGTCATGTTGTAGAGTTTTCATCCTGCCCTAGGTCTGCATTCAACCAGTCGCGTCATGTTGTAGAGTTTTCATCCTGCCCTAGGTCTGCATTCAACCAGTCGCGTCATGTTGTAGAGTTTTCATCCTGCCCTAGGTCTGCATTCAACCAGTCACGTCATGTTGTAGAGTTTTCATCCTGCCCTAGGTCTGCATTCAACCAGTCGCGTCATGTTGTAGAGTTTTCATCCTGCCCTAGGTCTGCATTCAACCAGTCGCGTCATGTTGTAGAGTTTTCATCCTGCCCTAGGTCTGCATTCAACCAGTCGCGTCATGTTGTAGAGTTTTCATCCTGCCCTAGGTCTGCATTCAACCAGTCGCGTCATGTTGTAGAGTTTTCATCCTGCCCTAGGTCTGCATTCAACCAGTCGCGTCATGTTGTAGAGTTTTCATCCTGCCCTAGGTCTGCATTCAACCAGTCGCGTCATGTTGTAGAGTTTTCATCCTGCCCTAGGTCTGCATTCAACCAGTCGCGTCATGTTGTAGAGTTTTCATCCTGCCCTAGGTCTGCATTCAACCAGTCGCGTCATGTTGTAGAGTTTTCATCCTGCCCTAGGTCTGCATTCAACCAGTCGCGTCATGTTGTAGAGTTTTCATCCTGCCCTAGGTCTGCATTCAACCAGTCACGTCATGTTGTAGAGTTTTCATCTTGCCCTAGGTCTGCATTGAACTCAGCGCAATCTTTCTATCTATCTTCCGTTCGCTTGGAGTATTTATCTATATTTGCCATGTCGTTTATTCAAAAAAGTTTATTTTTGATTGGCCAGTAGCTCTATTCTCTCGCCTCCCGACTGCACGGGCCAAATTGAGAAAGACATCTAGTATTAGGGGTTGGGCCCTTTCGATGAGAAATAAAAAAAATAGAAAAAATGGTATTGTTAAAGCTTTAGGTGATTAATGGACGACACAAATTTGAACGACGTTTCGGCACAATAGGCCTTCGGCAGGAACAAACAAACAAGAAATACACAGATATGTAAGTTGATAAAATTAGTTCTACATAGCTAACTAATAATGAAGCATCGAAAACAAAATAATTTTGAACTGCATCTGCCTGAGTGTCCATCACAGGGCGAGTGTCATATCGATTCACAGTTATAGACATACTTCCTATTTGCGTGAGGGCGTCGCATCCTGATTATTTTGGTGCGTCTTTTGGTTGTTTATAATTCTGACCTCTTGTCCTTTGTAGTCCAGTTCACTAACCACTGAGCTATCGCGGCTCCCACGAGAGACCATGGTATAAAGAAATGGCCGAAACAATGGCTAGACGGATCGGCTTCTGATGATCAGATTGCCTCCGGCTGCGAAGCTATATACAAAGAGTTGCTTAAAACACACACACACACACACACACACACACACACACACACAAACACACACACACACACACACAAACACACACATATTTATATATATCCAATGATTTGGACATTTCTCACGATCGCCATCTGCCAGCATCCCAGAGATGATTACCGCTCAGTCCGCAATAAAAACATGCAGACATAATAGAAGACAACGAATCGATCAAATATATGATATTAGGACGAGCATAATTAGACATTTTCAGGTATAACATTGTGAATAAAACATGAGACTCTAAAATAATGAAGAAAACCTGAGAGACTGAGATAATGAATAATACCAGAGAGACTGAAATGATGAAAAATACCAGCTATACTGAAATAATGAAGAAAACCAGAGAGACTGAGATAATGAAGAAAACCAGAGACTAAAGTCATGAAGAAAACCAGAGACTAAAGTCATGAAGGAAACCTGAGGGACTGAAATAATGAACTCCGTCGAAACGAACAATTTGAAAAAAAAAAAAAAGAAGAAATCATGACTCTGAGCTGAATACACTTACTGAGCCTCCAAACATTGTTCTGATTAACAGGGAATGGGTACGGGGAAGAGACATTGTAGAGTTCAACTCCCTCCTCCCCTTCTTCCCCAATTCAAAAAAGAAATAAAAAATAGTAATGCACTCCTGTGGCACGCGACTCTCTCAATAGGAAAAAAACCTCTCAGAGCACAACAGCAGATGTAAATATCAAATTATAACTGTAGGCCATCTCTGAAATATATTCATTACCGTGACGGTGTTGATGTATCCAAGTTACATACACTGTCTGAATTTGTTAAATCAGGAGTGAACGATTCTCCCACCCTTTTCTTTAACAAAAAACCACATCAGAAATGAGATATCGTGTACGTTCGTGGAGAAAATATATTATTTTGATCGTGAGCGCATACTGTTTAGAATTGACTAGGACGACTCTTCGGGTCACTTGTTGCATTATTGTTTTATATTTCTGACTTAATTTGAAATAATGGGTGTGACAGAAAGCCACGTTTTCATACGCGCAGAAAGATCAATGGAAGCTGCGAGTAGGGGAGGTTATCTCCAATAAATACTTGCTCAGGTCGAATGAGCTTGAGCTCAAAATGACAAAACACGGGGGAACTCAATCTGAAAATAGCGAATAAAGAGAAATATAATATAGTTTAATAGGCAATATTGAGATTGTTGGTTGTATCTTGTATATTAAAAAAAAGTAATGTTCCCCGTCACGCCAAGTGGCGCATAGGGAATATGGTGTTAGTGACCATAATTTTTACAGACATTCAGCACATAATTTTTGAGGTAATATGGTCGGTATTACGCCCATGCCGCTTTACTTTCCCAGAAAGAATCCGGTACCTATTAGGACTGGGTGAACCCGGAAGCCGTCAGTTGGGAACGAACCCAACCTCTTGTCCTTAGTAGTCCAGTTTACTAACCACTGAGCTGTCGCGGCTCCCTTGTATCTTGTATTTTGACGTGAATTAAGTAAGGAAGGAGTGGTGGTCTGGGAGAATTATATTGTTAGGCTTGACCGATGGTAAGACGCTGTGTCGAAGGGTATGTGTTTCGTCCAGGTCATTGCTGTCCCCTATCTTCTGTAATATCTTTTATTCCTCTTCTTCTGGGGGCCTCGGTTCCTAGTTGGGAAAAACCACTCGACTGGGCCACCGACGTTCGGACAACCCGTGTTCGATTCTCACTAGAAGCAGTGCTAGTTGTTCTCGTAGTTGGGAAAAAAATACCTCCTCGATCGACTCAGCCGCTGGCAAAAATAGATACCGGGATATTACTCTGGGAAGGTGAGGAATGCCGCTTCGTATCGTGAGTTTCGATGCTTGAAGCGACACTATCCAGAAGTCTCCAAAAACTTCTAGATAGGTGTCCGAGCACATATGAGTGAAAACTCGCGTGCTATGTCGCCGATCCAAGTCTCGTATTTTACCTTCTTCTTTCCTTCCTCATTTGCCTTTCAGCGTCGAGGTGAGATATAATGTGTGGTCGTTTGCTCTTCCGTTTGCCTCTCCTGCTGTTAATTTTATAATGTTCATAATATTCCATCAAACCATCATTTTCGTGGTCGGCTCTGGGGTCTGGTGTTTCTCGCAACGTTTATTTAAGGCTCGTTGTGTTGTCTTCTGCTCATTCTGTCTTATCACGTGACCAAATCATTTTATCTGTTCTTTAAGAATTCGATGGCAGGAATTATTCCTAGCTTTTTTTTTCGCACTTCTTCATTTCTGATCTTATCTCTCAGACTATTTCCTGTCGTTTGTCTAACACATTTCATGTCGGTAGTGGTTATTTTTCTTATTGTTCATAGTCCAGAAATGAAATTTTTGGGGCATATTAAAAGACACAACAGCCTAATAAAAGTAGTATATTATTTATTATATTGGAAGGGATATACAAGGTAAAAGAAGAAGAGGCAGACCAAGACTAACATGGACGAGTTACATCAAAAGATGGACAAGTCAACCTATGACAATCTGCACCATCAAAGCAAGAGTCAGAGTGGAATGGCATTCCATGGTAGCCAAACGTCGATGTCGAGACGGCACTCAATGATGATGATGGTCTGAGTCCAGGAATAGATCGGCAGCATAACAAAATACAAGTGTATGTTGTAGAGTGTCCGTTTTGCCTCTAGAGTTATTGCCTTGTTGGGCAATAATGGTCATAACTAGGAAATGACTCTAAAGGCAAAACGTTGTTGTAATTAATTATTGTTAATAACATTCTTTATTATTTATGGTTATAGTACCAAGACACCCCAGGGCGTTCACTTGTTAGATATGTGTGATTGAAAGTGGTTCCAGAAGGGGATCTTTGTTGACATAAAAGTTCGCCAAGAAAGGTTTCTTTGTAGTTGTCAATATTTCTGCCAGATGATCTTCCAATGTACAGTTGTGTTCATCAATAACTTCACCAAATACAAATAAACTTAACTTAAATTTGTCTGAAAAAAAATCGCAACACAATATCCTAAATATACACTATTAAATGGGCCCCATAATAACATAAACGTTAGTACAGGAACGTTTCATTTCAAGAGCTGTCTACTATCCCGTTATCGAATCCACACAGTCCCATACGGCTGTTCTAAATTTAGCAGTTACATACTGCTCACTCTCAAGTCTAAATATAGAACCACTGGGTGCTTTGTTTCATACAGCACCAAATATAAAAGGTCTCAACTCAGGCTTATGAGTTAACAATAAAGCAAGAGACCATGTGATTATTCATAGAGAAGGATTTTGCGCTTGTCTATGTCAGCAGTCAAACTACACAAATTATGGAATTAATAATTTTTTCACAACTAATAACATAATATCTAAAATACATGTTAGTAGATCTATTTCAGCGTGCGCTGCAAGCATAGCATACAAAAACGTGATGTTACTATAATATAGTTACTACCACTAGAATAGTGGCGTGTACAGTTATATTTATTGGGTGCATCTTATGGAATAGGGAACCTGTGTTCTCTCTGGGGATGGATTTCCTTCCCCTGACTAAAGGCCAGACATCAGTTTTCCATCCTTTGTTTTCAGCCCGGTTGACAGAAGGAAATGCTTTGAACCCTGGAGCTGCCAATAAAAGTAAAAACTTCGAAGAGTTCGCTAAATCGTCCTCTGCTTTCACGTCATCACTCATCATTAGTTTCGTAACCTTGGCCTGTCGTTGACGTACTTTTGAAAACGTCTTCAAGGGTTCCTTCGTGCATTTACGATAATGAGCTGCTTTCTTAAACATCACGAAGGTAAATCATGTCAATTCTCTCATGTTGAGTTTCAGCCACTTCTTCTGTCTGCCTTTTCTTCGATTGCTCGTTACTGTGTCTCCCAAAATGGTCTTAGAAATGCAAGTAGACCTTGTAACATGTCAGTACATTTTTTGAGTCCCTCTTTTAATTGAAATTGTAGGATTTTGTTTCGAACTTCCTTAGTGGTAACATAGTCTATCTTCTTCTTCTATCCTTCCTCATTTGCCTTTCAGCGTCGAGGGGAGAAATAATTTGCGATCTTTTGCCTTTTGTCTCCATCTGTTTCTAATACTCCATCCATCTTTTTCGCGGTTGGCCCTTCGTCTGGTGTTCTCATAACATTTATTGAGGGCTCGTTCTGTAGTGTTTTGATCTTTCTGCCTTATTACGTGTTACGTGGCCACACATACACCGTTAGTCTATAAGAGTGTACGTGGCCACACATACACCGTTAGTCTATAAGAGTGTACGTGGCCACACATACACCGTTAGTCTATAAGAGTATAAAATAAGCGCAAGATCGTACTGTACTGTTTTATTTCAAGACCCTGCATTCCTCTTTTAAGATAAATAGCCAGTGTCAATGACAACTTGCCTGAAAGGCCATAACTGTCTTTCCTTATGTTATACTTTGATTGTGCTATTTCAACAAATGTTTTATAACCTTTCCGCTTATCTTCTTATCTGGGGAACTGGTTGGTCTCGAGGCAAGATGTCGGCCTCGAGACAGAAAGGTTGTAGGTTCAAATCCCAGCTGTACCAGTTGAGATTTTTATTTGTGATTTCTCTCTGCGGCAACAAGCCCTGGACTCAACAGCTTGGAACGTCAATTACTCATCGATGGAAAAAAATATGAGTACCTCCGAAGTCGGAGTGATCTATCTGTGCGGCGAACGACCCCTGTACACACGGCTGCCAGGGATAAATGGATTAACATGCAAAATTCAGTTCTTAGTCTCTGGGACTTCGTCAGATGTCAAGGCTGGCAAACGCAAAAATCTTCCTATCTGTCATTAATGAGAGATAACAACATCTTACTCCAAAACGAGGTCCACGGTAGAGCAGTGGTTAGTGAACTAGTCTCTTGAGGGCTAGAGGGTCGGATTCGATTACGATCGACGGCTTCTAGATATCTCCAACTTTGAAGCGATACTTGATATTTCTGAGAAATAAAAATGACACAACGTGACGTAGTACTCACCACAAAATTGTGCCGATGGTTAAGCATAATAAAGTAGGGCACCAGCGCCATGTTTCTTACATACCTTGCATCTCTTTCTATCTTCTCCCACAGACGAGCATCTCCTCCACTTTTGCTTTCGTTAACGTGGACACTGATTACCCATGCAAATAAAGAAAGAAACGTATTAGATCCTTTTCCGGCCTTCAATTTTGTGTATTTTTGTGTTTCGAGTGATCGAGTGAGAATACAAGGGGCGTAAACTCGTCGCACTGTACATCCTCAAATATTTTTGTACAAATATTATCAATATTAAATGTTTACTGTTTACTTCACGTGTGAAATGGTTGTTATGGCAACAGTATTTTCTTGTTGGGTTTAGCAAACAGGAAACTGGGAGGAGTCAGACAGGTATATGTGCATAAATTAAAACTAGGATTAATGGAATAAATTATTGAAAGATAAAAAAAAAATGAAACAAATACATTTTGTGAAAGCTTTAGTTGGATCATGAATTATGTGATGTGTGATATAAGTACTTGGTTGAGATGTACATGTTCTTTAATTATTGACAGATTCAACAGAAATAAGAAATTGCATTATCCCATGTTATATAACTCCAATTATATCGTACGGAGTGAGTCAAATACTCTTAATGAACATGCACGAAGATCAGTAGGTACACACATGCGTTAATACCAAGCGTTACTGAGGACATCGTGGACAGCCAAACGAAACAATTAAAGTAATCAAGACGTTTTACTGAAGCAACAGCACAACTTTGGAGCCCATGAAGCCAGTTTCACTGAAGCAACAGCACAACTTTGGAGCCCATGAACCAGTTTTACTGAAGCAACAGCACAACTTTGGAGCCCATGAAGCCAGTTTTACTGAAGCAACAGCACAACTTTGGAGCCCATGAAGCCAGTTTTACTGAAGCAACAGCACAACTTTGGAGCCCATGAAGCCAGTTTTACTGAAGCAACAGCACAACTTTGGAGCCCATGAAGCCAGTTTTACTGAAGCAACAGCACAACTTTGGAGCCCATGAAGCCAGTTTTACTGAAGCAACAGCACAACTTTGGAGCCCATGAAGCCAGTTTTACTGAAGCAACAGCACAACTTTGGAGCCCATGAAGCCAGTTTTACTGCAGTCAGGAATTCCCCATTTCCGCTCCACCTCTTGTCACAGCATTTCCTAAAAAGAATCGATCATTTCCGTTGACACGGTCGATCCGTGCATACCCTAACCCACTATACAGGCGACGATTCCAAACCTCCTTAGTCGCCTCGAACGACATTCGTGGCAGGTAACAGTGGCTTTGATCTTTTCTCCCCTCACCGTGGCGATCCCGATAGCCACACGGTAATACCAAACATACAAGATATAAGTAAAAATAAGTAAAGAGCCCCCGTCACGCCAAGTGACATATAGGGAATATGGTGTTAGTGACCATATATTTTACAGATCTTCAGCAAATGATTTTTGGGGTAATGTTGTCGGTATTACGCCCGTGCCGCTTTACTTTCCCATAAAAAATCCGGTACCCATTTAAGGCTGAGTGAACCTGGAAGCCGTTGGTTGGGATCGAACCTTACCTCTTGTCCCTTGTAGTCCAGTTCACTAACCACTGAGCTATCGCGGCTCACTACAGGATATAAACACAAAGAAAATAGTGCACATTTATGAAAAACAGTTTAAAAGTTTAAGTTAAAAACTACAAGAAAATTATGAGTCTTAACTTTTAATGTATATTTGTAAGAAAGCGGCCTATATTCTTTTATAATAAAAATGGAAGCAAAATGAACACGATATGCCTAACACTCATAACAAGAAGACTAGAATTAGAAAATAATGTAACAACAGGTAAAGTGATAGGGAATAGTGACTGAGGAAGAGAATGGTAGAAAAAACATCAAAGTTTGCCAATCTGGGGTGGAATTAAGGAGGTAAATTTTAAAAACCAATACAATTAGGAGAAATGCCTCTACTAGCCGTACAATCTTATATATATCTGGGTAGTAATATAGATAAACAGGGAGAAACAGAAAATGATACTAAAATAAGGATATCAAAAGCAAGAAGGGCTTTCATTGCACTGGGAAACATATGGAAACTCAAATAAATTAGGTTAAATACAAAAATAAAAATGTTCAAGTCCAATGTTAAGTCAGTCCTATTATATGGCTGTGAAACATGGAGAACAAGAAGATTGACAATCATGAAGATGCGACTTTCATTAATGAATGCTTACGCAAAATAAAAGGATGGAAATGGCAGGACACAATCACTAACATAGAATTATGGAAATGTACCAGTCAAATACCAGTGAATAAAGAGATACAGCGAAGACGATGGCGCTGGAGAGGACGCACACCGCGGAAGCCAACTGAAGGTATTACACAACAGGCCCTTTTTGGAATCCCAAAGGGAGAAGACAAAGAGGAGGACCAATAAATTCTAGGAGAAGATAGACAGAAGCAGAGATGAAGATTATAGGGAAGACATGGAATGGTCTTAAAAGAATGGCAAGAAACAGAACGACTTGGAAAGTGTTTGTTGAAGACCTATCCTCCACAGGGAGCTGAAAGGGAGAAGTAAAAAAATAATTTTAGAACCGATGAGAAAGGGGAACCGGGATTGAAACACGCTTACAATAATGGATGTAGCACCTTAAATATGTATGTATGTATGTATGTATGTATGTATGTATGTATGTATGTATGTATGTATGTATGTATGTATGTATGTATGTATGTATGTATGTATGTATGTATGTATGTATGTATGTATGTATGTATGTATGTATGTATGTATGTATGTATGTATGTATGTATGTATGTATGTATGTATGTATGTATGTATGTATGTATGTATGTATGTATGTATGTATGTATGTATGTATGTATGTATGTATGTATGTATGTATGTATGTATGTATGTATGTATGTATGTATGTATATATAAATATGTATATGTGTACACACATACATCGTATTGACTTTTGTTGGTATTGGAGTAAGTATAGATCGTTTGCAATCTACCTGACCTACCCCACTGGTCTAAATCTGCTTACATAATGCGTGCTATACTTCCAAGTTATATTCTCCTACGTTCACGAGCCCTGAAGTTATCACATCACATATATCAGATGTAATCGTTCACACTCTTTATGACTCCATCCTACTACTTCCAATGTTGTTTCTGGTTCCTTTCCTTCTGTATTGGTATCATCATTGCTAGTATGACTAGTGACTCTGGAATTAAGTCAAAAGGTTAAGTAAAAATCCTGGTACTTTATGGAAACATCTTGTAATCGTAATTTTAAACAAATGCATTCTGTCTCTCTCTCTCTCTCTCTCTCTCTCTCTCTCTCTCTCTCTCTACCCCCCCCCCCCCAATCACGTATATTTTTTTCCCTTATTTTATACTAGTAAAGATAATCAATAACCTAAGATATGCTGATGATACTGTACTACTAGCAGAAAATCCTAAAGATCTACAACAATTACTTAATGAAATAAACATGGCAAGCAAAAAATATGGACTAGATATGAATATCAAAAAGACTAAAACTATGATCATAAACAAAGAAAATGCTCAAAACCCACAAGTGGATATCAAAATTGAAGGAATAGACCTTGAGACAGTTCAGAACTATAACTACCTTGGACATACTATAACCAGTGATGGAAAATATAAAACTGAAATAAACAAAAGAATAGGAATGGCAAAAAGTAATTTTAATGTCATGAAGAACATATTAATATGAAAACAAATAACACCAGGGTTAAAACTAAGAATATCAAAATGTTACATCTTCTCAACATTCCTATATGGTGCAGAAAAATGGACATTAGACAAGAAAACAGAACAGAGAATTGAAGCCTTTGAAATGTAGATATATAGAAGAATAGGTAGAAATGGATGGAAGGAAAAGAAAGCAAACGATGAAGCCTTGAAACAACTAAAAATGAAAAGAGAACTACTAAGCACAATTCAAACAAGACAAATGCGATTTTTGGGCCATGTTAAAAGACACAACAGCCAACTAAAAGTAATCCTGGAGGGGAAAATACAAGGTAAAAGAGGCAGAGGCAGACCAAGACTAAAATGGACGAGTAATATCAAAAGATGGACAAACCAGCCTATGACAACCTGCACCATCAAAGCAAGATACAGAGCAGAATGGCGCTCCATGGTAGCCAACCTTCGTTGCGGAGACGGCACTCGAAGATGATGATGATGATGATGAGTCTTGACAATTTATATACAAGTTGTATTAGAAAAAAAAACCCTTCTGTCAAATATATATGTGGTATTTGACGTTTTAACGGACGGTTGGTAGCAATTAATCATGATTAGTTAGATGTTTATAAAAATATTAGTTTCTTATGCTGGATGCAGTTTTACTGAACATCTCCGCTCGTGGCTGAATATTGGATAGAGAGATCCGATAACAGAGTGAACAGGTGTATTTGAAATGTGTTTATTTGATTCTTAATCGGTATCCACTATTATTTTTCACCTGCTACTAAGTGTTTTTCTAAAAGTTAATCTTTTTTTTCTTCTATGAAGTGTTATCATCTTTGTTTATGTTCAGCCAGAAGATCTTAGGAAAGTAAAAATGAGTATCATGTTATAATCATACATCTTAGATTTCTCACGTATATTTTTAAACTTAGTCAGCTTCAGCTACAACTACCTGGGACATACCAGTGATGGAAAATGTATAACTGAAATAAACAAAAGAATAGATGTGGCAAAAAGTAATTTTAATGCCATGAAAAATATACTAACAACAAAACAAATAACAGTAGGGTTGAAGCTAAGAATAGCAAAATGTTACATCTTCTCAAAATTCCTGTATGGTGCAGAAACATGGACATTAGACAAGAAAACAGAACAGAAAATTGAAGCCTTTGAAATGTGGATTTATAGAAGAATAGGTATAATTGGATGGAAAGAAAAAAAAATAAATGATGAAGTTTTAAAACAACTGAAAATGAAATCCACTATTAAATACAATTAGAACAAGACACGTGACATTTTTGGGGCATGTTAAAAGACACAACAGCCCAACAAAAGTAATATTGGAAGGGAAAATACAAGATAAAAGAGGCAGACCAAGACTAACATGGACGAGTAACATCAAAGATGGACAAGTCAACCTATGAAAATCTGCACCATCAAAGCAAGAGACGGAAATGGAATGGCGCTCCATGGTAGCCAACCTTCGATGCGGAGACGGCACTCAATGAGGAAGATGATAGTCAGCTTCAACTTCCACAATTCGATTCTCTGTGGGGCACACGTCCGGAAAGAGAACTTCCCATGACGTCATGTTTGCTGCATTTCTTTTAAGAAGCTCAATGTCTTCCCCTTCTTCTTGCGTCAACATGTCTTCTCCAAGTACATTTTAGTCTGCTACTTTTGTCGTCTTCCGCTAGATTCCAAAAAGGGCCTGTCGAGTAATAGTCTGAGTTGACTTCAGCAGCGTGTGTCCAACGCTATCGCCTTTGTCCCAACTCTTTCTCCGCTGACTTTTTTGTCTGGTACTTTCCCATAATTCTAAGTTCCTGATTTCCCTTTGCCGTATACATCCTTTTAATCTACGTTCAATCTACACACTGAGCAAATCTTTAAAAACATCTCAGAGATACCAGGCCTAAACATTAATGGAAAAATAATCAATAACCTAAGATATGCTGATGATACTGTTTTACTAGCAGAAAATCCTAAAGATCTACAATTGCTTAATGTGATAAACATAACAAACAAAAAATATGGACTAGAAATGAATATCAAAAAGACTAAAACTATGATCATAAACAAAGAAAATTCTCAAGACCTACAAGTAAATATCACAGTTGAGGGAACACATCTGGAGACAGTCTACCTGGGACATACTATAACCAATGATGGAAAATGCAAAACTGAAATAAACATAAGAATAGGTATGGCAAAAAGTAATTTTAATGCCATGAAAAATATACTAACAACAAAACAAATATCAGCAGGGCTAAAACTAAGAATAGCAAAATGTTACATCTTCTCAATATTTCTGTGTAGTGCAGAAACATGGACATTAGACAAGAAAACAGAACAGAAAATTGAAGCCTCTGAAATGTGGATTTATAGAAGAATAGGTAGAATTGGATGGAAAGAAAAGAAAACAAACGATGAAGTTTTAAAACAACTGAAAATAAAAAGAGAACTACTAAATACAATTAAGACAAGACAAATGAAATTTTTGGGGCATGTTAAAAGACACAACAGCCTACTAAAAGTAATATTGGTAGGGAAAATACAAAGTAAAAGAGGCAGAGGCAGAACAAGACTAACATGGACGAGTAACATCAAAAGATGGACAAGTCAATCTATGACAGCCTGCACCATCAAAGCAAGAAACAGAGTAGAATGGCGATCCATGGTAGCCAACCTTCGTTGCGGAGAAGGCACTCGATGATGAATCTACGTTAGTATCTACTAATGAGAGCCTGTATCTGTGTGTCTGTCGTATTTATTGTTCTCTGAGTTTCACAACCATATAATAGGACTGATCTCACGACGGAGTTGAATTTTTGTTTTTACATTATTTCTTTCTTTCTAGGTGTATCCTTTTTAAAAAAAAATATTTTCTCTTCTTCCTTCTTTGTCTATTACTGCCTAGATATATCAGATACAACATCTTGGAGAGGTATCTCTCCTAGTGCTATCTACCAACTGCCTTAAATATTCTCATGCCATTATCTATCTATTTTCAGCCCCACCTGTTCTAAACTTGCTAATTTTTTAGCATTTCTTGATTTTAATGTAAGAGAAGAGGTGCTTCTTGAGCAATGTCTAGGTCATCAAGTTACATGGTCAGTGATCAACACATTACATTCTTGTTGTTATGTGTTATTCCCACAATCCGATATTTGACCAATAGAACCAGAAATAGGGATAGCAAGTACTATAAATATTGTTCTCAGTTTCATTATGTAGATGTTCTAGAAATGTAGCATGTTCTACAGTTGTTTGACACAATCAACACGGATTTAAAGTACTGAAATCCCGTGGCAAAGCACGGGTGTAACGGTACATACATTTATAATTTTATGTGAGTGTATACGTTTTAAAATATTCTGCATATTATTTATAGATGTCGAAATGACATAGCTCAGCAGGCATTGCGGCCTCTGTTCTCCTTTAAAAGATTATTCATCATCATCATGTGCCATACCGGTTGGCGTAGGCGATCATGTCCTCCCACAATATTCTATCCACAGTGCATTGTATCAGTTCTGTTGTTGACTGTTTGCCATGCCATGACACCAAGCTATCCAGTATCTTCTCTCTTTGTTGTCCGCGATCTCTCTTTCCCTTTATGTTGCCAGTTTATTAGTGTCGTAGAATGCCAAATTGGCCATCACTGCGAATTAATTTTGCTTTTCAATCAGAAGAGTGCTGACCTAACTGAATGGTGAACTGACCTACACGCACGTACGACACTTTTGGCAGGTCTTGACAGCCCTGGTACAACCAAAAACATGCTGACCCATCTAAGTGTGCGGATGAAGAATCATCGATGACCTATCTCATCCTCGCCCCTACCCTTTTCTACCACGAAGTCAATAACATGTGAGTCATGAGCATTCAGCAGGAGCAACAAACCACAACATATAAATAAGGATATAGACAGAAATCTAACAACATGAGGATAATAGGCTAGACTTTCAAACAAGGAAAATAAGTCACTTCCCTGAGGTCCAGATCTTGTTCCTACTGAAGGCCTGTTGGCCGAAACGTGGCTCTACATTTGTTTTGTTTCTCACCTACATAAAGCTGTTACCATACCACTTTTTCATTCAAAAAAAAAAAAATCATTGTCCTCAGCCATACAGCAGCTTCGTGTTTCTGAGCATCTTGATGCCTTTATCCACACACAATTAAATCTTCTTGTTACATGACACATTCTACTCTCATTTTATCTAAACTTTGACAAGTTTTCATTAACAGACTACAGTTTTCACGATTTCAATTTAATACCTTAAGATTACAGTTTGAGGACAGGTATGAGGTGCGTTCAGTAACTTATGCAAATAGATTTGTAAAGGTTCAGGGTTTGTTTTATTAAAATGTGTCATATAGCACCCATGCAGACGAGAAATTGAGCAGTAAGTTTGTTCACTTGTGATTCGCCGACTAAGGGCATCATCCAAGCAGGTGTCACTGCAGCGTGTGGTCGCTCGTCTTTGATTAGACAGCATTCTTCTCTTCGATCCTCTCTCGTTGATGACAAACGATTTTTCCAAAGCCTGACAAGTGCTTCTCTCCACTGACATCTCTCTGTGCACATTCTCTCAACAACTACAACTGTTTGTAAAGTAAAAGTAAAGCTCCCCGTCACGCCAAGTGGCGTATAAGGAATATGGTGCTAGTGACCATCATTTTTTATATATACCTTCGGCACATGATTTTTTATGTACTGTGGTCAGTATTACGCCCGTGCCGCTTTACTTTCCCAGAAAAAAAAAACACCCGGTATCCATTTAAGGCTGGGTGAACTGGTAGACGTCGGTCAGGATCGAAAACGACCTCTTGTCCTTTGTAGTCTAGTTCACTAACCAACGAGCTATTGTTGCTCACACGACTGTTTGTGGCGCTCTCATTTCCCGACAACATAAATGATATTACTGCTCTTTGTAACGCACGTCACCATTCACAGACTCCATTTTGGGCAGTTAAAGGCCTACGGAGCCGGAAGATCGTTTGATTTTGTGTTGTCCCTTACCTAACATAAGCAATAATCATGCCAATAAACACATATTTTTTACTTGTCATCCTTATCATGAGCTATACAGCAGATTAGCATTTTTATGCTTTTACTCCTTTACTAGTACCTATTCTATTCTATTCTATTCTATTCTATTCTATTCTATTCATGGAGTCAGTTTCACTGCAGTCTGAGCATCCCCAAATCCATTCCACCGACCGCCCCAACATTTCTCGAAGCGGATCCAGACTGTTTGTTCCTGTAAGGTGTTGATTATAGATACATCTGCTTTCCCTCTAAGCACTGCAGATCAACCTTTAGACTCCTCAGTCTCTCAAGATAAGCATTATTTTCCCAACTATTCTCCTCTTCTCTACTAGTACCATACATCTGCCCCTCTAAGATTTTATGTGATCCTCTGTGTTTACACTAGAACGTTAGTCTTTAGACTATTAACTCGATTATTCCATGAGATCCGATGTCTATTCCTCTCTTGGTAGCAAGATCCAATATCTAGCCCTCCCTTGGTAGCGTTATCCGATGTCTAGCCCTCTCTTGGTAGCGTTATCCGATGTCGAGCCCTCTCTTGGTAGCGTTATTCCATGTCTAGCCCCTTCTTGGTAGCGTTACCCGATGTCTAGCCCTCTCTTGGTAGCGTTATCCGAGGTCTAGCCCTCCCTTGGTAGCGTTATCCGATGTCTAGCCCTCTCTTGGTAGCGTTATCCGATGTCTAACCCTCTCTTGGTAGCGATATCCGATGCCTAGCCCTCTCTTGGTAGTGAGATCAGATGTCTGGCCCTCTCTTGGTAGCGAGATCAGATGTCTGACCTTCTCTTGGTAGTGAGATCAGATGTCTGGCCCTCTCTTGGTAGCGAGATCAGATGTCTGGCCCTCTCTTGGTAGCGAGATCAGATGTCTGGCCTTCTCTTGGTAGTGAGATCAGGTGTCTGGCCCTCTCTTGGTAGTGAGATCAGATGTCTGGCCCTCTCTTGGTAGCGAGATCAGATGTCTGGCCTTCTCTTGGTAGCGAGATCAGATGTCTGGCCCTCTCTTGGTAGCGAGATCAGATGTCTGGCCTTCTCTTGGTAGTGAGATCAGATGTCTGGCCTTCTCTTGGTAGTGAGATCAGATGTCTGGCCCTCTCTTGGTAGCGAGATCAGATGTCTGGCCCTCTCTTGGTAGCGAGATCAGATGTCTGGCCCTCTCTTGGTAGCGAGATCAGATGTCTGGCCCTCTCTTGGTAGCGAGATCAGATGTCTGGCCTTCTCTTGGTAGTGAAATCAGATGTCTGGTCCTCTCTTGGTAGCGAGATCAGATGTCTGGCCTTCTCTTGGTAGTGAGATCAGATGTCTGGCCCTCTCTTGGTAGTGAGATCAGATGTCTGGCCCTCTCTTGGTAGTGAGATCAGATGTCTGGCCCTCTCTTGGTAGTGAGATCAGATGTCTGGCCCTCTCTTGGTAGTGAGATCAGATGTCTGGCCCTCTCTTGGTAGTGAGATCAGATGTCTGGCCCTCTCTTGGTAGTGAGATCAGATGTCTGGCCCTCTCTTGGTAGCGAGATCAGATGTCTGGCCCTCTCTTGGTAGTGAGATCATATGTCTGGCTCTCTCTTGGTAGTGAGATCAGATGTCTGGCTCTCTCTTGGTAGTGAGAT